>JARHVA010004089.1:0-90000 GCA_037957365.1 Torreya grandis | reverse complement strand
ATTATGGAGGATGTAGATTGAAGATTATCTGTATCAGAAAGATTTGTACTTACCATTGGGTGGGGTTGATTGCAAGCCCCATGATATGAAGGATGAAGAATGGGAGGTTCTTGATCGAAAGGCTCTGGGATCTATAAGGTTGAGCCTTGCATCATCTATGATTTCCAACTTATCACACGCTAAGACAATGGTAGAGTTGATGAAATCTTTGGCAAATTTATATGAAAAACCCTCAGCTTCGAATAAGGTATTCCTTATGAAGCAATTATTTAATTTGCAAATGTTGGAAGGTGGATCTGTACATAGTCATCTTAGTGATTTCCATGGTTTGGTAAACCAGTTAAATTCAGTCAATATTGTTTTTGATGATGAAATTAAGGCTCTCTTAATCTTATGCTCATTACCTGAAAGTTGGGAGAGTTTGGTAATGGAAGTAATATTGCGTCTACTTCAAAAATCTTAAAAGTGGATGATGTTGTGAGTGTAATCTTGAATGAAGAAATTCATAGGAAAAGCATAGGTGAATCATCAGGAAATGCTTTGAGTGTGGAAAGCAGGGGAAGGCAAAGAGAGAAGATCAAGCATGGGAGATCAAGGTCCAAGATAGGCAGGAGATCCAAGTCCAGGTATGGCAGAATAACCTACTAAAAATGTGGAAAGCAAGGGCAATTAAAGAGAGATTGTTGGTAAGGTGAAGATCAACATGAAGGACATGAAGAAGAAGCAGATGTTGTGGATTTTGTTGCACAGGATGCTCTGATATGTTCCTTAGATAAAGTAGAATCTTGGGTTTTAGATTCTGGTGCCTCTTTTCATGCATCCCCAAATAGGGAATTTTTTCATGAGTATGTCCAGGGAGACTTTGGACAAAATTTGTTTAGGGGATGGTAAGCCTTGTCAGATGGTTGGCAAAGGGAAAGTGAAGCTGAAATTATAGATAAGGAACACATGGGTGTTGAAGGAGGTCATGCATATCCCAGTTCTGGAGTGGAATTTGATTTCTATAATAATTTTGGGTGATGAGGGTTGCACAGTAACTCTCACAGCGGACTCTTGGAAGGTTAGCAAGGGTGCACTTGTTGTAGCAAGAGGTAAGAAAGTAGGTACACTTTATCTATCTACTTGTATTATTGATTCTCTTTCTAGGTTATCTACTTCAGCTGTAGATTCAAAGATGTGGTGTAATAGGCTTGGTCACATGAATAAGGAGATGCATGTTCTTGAGTCAAAAGGTATGCTTTTGGATTTGAAAAGCATGGATCGAGATTTTTGTATGTAGATGAAGAAAGTGACGTTTCTTGAGGGATCTGATGTTAATGACAAGAATAAGAAAGTCTTGGTTTTCAAGGAGAAGATGAAAGATAGAGATCAGTGAAAGGGGCTGAAGAATTTTGAATAGAGCAAGGGTGATTTGGATAGGGTTTTGATCTAAAAGGAGCTCGCAGGTAGAATTCATTTCTCACAAGAAAAACATAGAGACCGATGTCAGTTAAAAAACCAACGTCGACATCCAGACAGGGACCGATGTCGGTTATGTGTAGCCCAATGTTGATGACTCAGGGATAGATAAACACTGGCATCAGTCAGGAGAACTGATGTCAGTGATGAGGCAGTCGCAGGGAACTGACATCGGTCGGGTGTAGACTGAGATGTGACCAACATCGGTCATTGAGATGGATTTTGGGTGGACAACAAGCTATCAAGGAGTCTCAAGCGCCCATATGGAGGACTTAAAGGGTAAGTAAGCCTCAAATTCATCATTTTCCTTCTTTACACTACTTGTTGTTCACTGATGGTAAAGAACCAGGAAGTTATTAAAGAAGCAGAGTGGGTAGATCCAAGAAATAATGGGAGCTTGGCATGGATGAAGGATGTGATTCCTTGGATAAGAACCAAACGGGAGTTTTTGGTGGAGTTGCTAGCTGGAAGTAAGCACTGAGAGATGAATGGATTTTTAGGATGAAGAAGAGCAGAAATGGACATGTGAGATGAAAGGCCAGGGTATATGGTCTTGAGTAAGCTACAGGACAATGGAGGTTTTACCATTGTGTTTCTCTTTACCAGGTTGGATAATATTAGCTACATTATCTTGTTACTGTATGATGTGCTTGTTGTAGGGTTACATATACATGGAGTTGCTAAACTAAAGGTAAAGCTAGTTCAGAAGTATGCCATGAGGAATCTGGGAGCAGCAAGATTCTTTGGCATGAGTGTGTTCTAGGGACATGGAAGGTCACAGGTTGACTTTGTTTTAGGATGATTGTGTGAGACCAGTTAACATGCCGATGGTTGGACAATTTTATGAACAATGTCTTGATTCACATAATGAGGTTGAGTACATGTGTACTAAACCTGAGTTTTCCCAAGTAGTGGGAGTTGTCACAAGTTTGGAGCCAATCCAGGAAAGAAGCACTGGAGGGCAGTTTAGTGGATTCTTAGAGGGACCAGCAGTAGGTTGACATGCTATGTAGGGTCAAGTTCTTTTCTACATGGTTTGTAGATACAGATGTGGCAGGTGATTTGGATGACAGGAGGTACACCATAGGATTTGTGGTGGTTGGTCTTCAAGAGTGATCTTGAAGAGGGATACAAAGTCAAGGGAATAAATTAGATGATGTACAGGTATAGGTATAGTTGTAGCTATTTATCTCCAAGTGGGAGATTGTTAGGTTGTGGAGCTAAAAGCTTCAACTATTGTAGACATGGAGAAGGTTGCTGAGTTCCAGGGAGACCAGCGTTGGCAGAGTATAGTGCAGAAGGCAACTGACATTGGTAGGTGTGAACTAAAGACAACTGGCATTGGCAGGAGGTCGACCAACGTCGGTCACCTCCAAGTAGATAGGGACCGATGTCAGTCACGTATGGTGGTTCCAAAATTGTTCATTGCATGAACAGTTAGTTCGTTGAATCGAGTGTTTGCATGTAAAAGGCTATTTTTGGTCTTGATTTGCGAGTCTAATTATTGTAAATTAGAAGTCTAAGTTATTGTTTAAGTCTGGGATCTATTTATAGACCCATTGGCATGTATTGTAATTAAGGCAAGAAAAGGATTTCTTCTAGTTGTAGGATCTTGGTCAGCAGGTGTGCAAGGCCATGTTTGAAGATCTACATGTGTAAGTAAGGTCTGTTGAGTTGTAGGTTGTTGCAAGCTTATGAGAGATCTACTTGAAGTACTTTGAGTACTTGTGTACTGGCAGGGTTATTACTGACTGGTTGGAGGTGAACACCAATTCTGTGTGTGAGTTGTGTGTTGGGACCATTTTTGATAGGAGAGTGAACTCTTGAGAAGAATAACTATACACTTGGTGTGGGAATCCTGAAAGGTGTGGAAGAGTGTGGCGTCTCTTCATTGTATTCTTTTCTGGATGAGTATTAATACAAGATTGTGTATTGTCTCTCATATTCTGTTCTATTTGTGAATTCTAGTTACTTGTACTTCTGGTTAATTTTGCATGTTTAATTGCTTGTATGTGGTAATCATATTGTGCTCTTTTTGAGGAGTAAGATCCTAACAAGTGGGATCAGAACAGTGTGTTGTTCCTGATTCCCCATCAACTGAGATTTTCATATATGATATTGCTCTTTGTTCTACATATAGATTTTCAAAGTCTATGATTTTATATTATCCTTATGAAATTTTGTTATTAAGACATAATATATTTATGGATTATAATTCTTTATTTTTCATCCATTTCATGTAATGAGAGCATTGGGTTTTGTATCCATCCATATATGAGTTTACTACAAGGGCTTATTTTTTTCATATATCTATTTTTTTTACTATGACAATAGGAGGAAGACCTTTGATTTATTTTTGTCTTTGTTGTAAGGAACGTCTACACATTTTTTATTGTTGTGTAGAAGGGTTTCTTTGGTGTAATAGGAAGAGTTTTGGTACTGGACTCCTACATTTTTTCCCCTTGTTGCATGAAAGGGTTTGTTTAGTAAGAGAGGAAGAGGTTATATGTAATAGTTTTTGTGTAATTCATCCTTGAGCTGACTTTGTTTCCCTTAGGATAAATTTATTTCTTGGAAGTTTATTTCTTATGGTGTCCAGAGTGACACATTTTTTAGATCTCCCATATATAGTAGATTGACAAGTAGGAGAGTGTCAAATTTAGAGTAGTAACAAAATGATAGATTGACAATCGAGAGAGTGTCAAATTAAATATAGGAGAGTGAAATTCATATGAAACTTGGAGGCATTTTTAGGGTTATGTCACTTTCACATCAATCAAATAAATCAAGGGGGCACACTCATCCTCTCCCTTAACCCCTGGTCACATGAAAATTAAGCCCTTAGTCACAACCAACCTAAGGGGGCTTAATTTTTCCATAAAAATTTAAGTCAAATATTTTGCAAGGCCATTTTTAAAAATCTCTCAAAGAATTTAAATTTTGTATATTTTTTATTTTACCCATTTATGATGGGAAATTTGTAATAACTATACCTTTTGATTGGGAACTCAAAACTAAGTGCCATTTTTTTCAGTGGTGTGTGTTTTTTATGCCTGATCTATTGTTGTAATTAATGCAATTATAAGGTTAAAAATTTGAATGGTCCTAATAAAATAATTTTTTGAGGGGGCTATCTTAGTATCTATTTAAACACCCTTTTTGTATTATTTTACTCTTTGGTGATTCTTGTGGAATAGATTCTTATTCTACATTAGATCAATATGAACCATTAATAAAACATAATTACCACACATAGAGACCAAGAATGTAAATAATAATTAAATGCAAAGGATTAAAGGTCTTAATGACTAAATTTCAATTAGTGTTTACTAATTAATATCAAAAAATTTAGCACCAATGCAAATTTGATGAGTGTATGGGTTTGATAGGAACTTATGTAAGTGATAGAATTTTATTTCATTTGGAAGGATGTGACTCTCTTTTCAAAATATAGGTAAAATTAAAGGGTTTATTTGGTAAGGTGGTTCACACAAGAGCCATGAAAGTTGAAGTAGAGATCAATTTTCTCAATCTTGAATATTTTCCATCCATTGTAGACTATCTTACTAAGTTCAAACACTTGTTGATATAATTGAAAGTGAGTGGAAGAGATAAGAAATATGAAGAGCATGTTTACTTAATTCTATCCAATTTGAAAGGTCCATTCCAAATCTTAATTATACCTTTTTATCTATCATGGATGTCTTGGGTGCCACATTCAAAATACCTAATTTGAAGTTATTTAATGAAAGACTTATTATGGAAGAATCCAAATTATCTAACCTTGAGTCTTCCACCTCTCAAAAATAATTGGTAGCATCTAATCCTAAGGGTAAGGAAAAATAAAAAAGTAAACCCAAAACCACTTCTCCATCTCAAAGTGCCACCAAACCCAAAGATAATAACTCTAAAACTAAGAGTCTTCTAAATCCAAGAATAAGTCTAGCTTTTCATGCTCCTTTTGTGGGGGGACTAGTCATGTAGAAACTAGGTGTTAGAATATAATGACATACTTAGAGGATTCAACCATAAAATAAAATATATCTATATCCACTACACCTCCTTCTAATGAGAATGGAAAAAACTTAATTTTATTGGGAGATCTCAGTCACCTATTATAGATAGTTAGATTATAGATTCTGATAACGAGTCTTTTGTATCTCTTAGTTTGATTTCTACTTCAAAAGTTGAGGTCAGAGATTATTCCTTTATTTTTTTTAAGGGAAAAGGTGACATAAAAATTACTAGTGTCCACATAAATGATGTACTATATGTTCTTAACATGACTACAAATTTGAAATATGTTTATCAAATTTGTTATTCTAGTTACGGAAAGATAGAGACTTTCACACCACAAGGTGTTGAAATTCAAACCTTGTTGGAGCATCATTCAATTTTTTCACAAGGTATTTTTTATCATAACTCCTTAATATATTTATTTGAGGGTTTTTATGACACTTATTCTATAGGGGCATATTTGGGGTTTCATAATTTATCCTTGGGGGGTGTTCATGAGGACATCTTCCTTCTTCATTTCTTCATGGATATATTGTATATGAGTACCTAATCAGTTTTGGATACCAAGAATTATACTGTGGATATGTTAATTTATTTTTGGCCCCTATCTTCACTTTAATGTGGGTGTTAGACTAGGTTATTTACCTTAGCTCATGTTCTCTAGGTTCTTTACTTAATTAAGCATTATTTATTTTTTTCCACCCAATTAGGTGTGGATATTAAATGTTTTATATCCCTAGTTTATCTCTTAAATTAATCTTATGGACATATTTGATCTTACTTCCTATATTTACAAGGAAATATCATTCTTCTTATATGAAGTTTTAGAGATATATTATATAATATTGTCATTTTTTCTATATATAGATTTAGAAACTCTATGCTTTTAGATTCTCCTTATGATGTTTTGTTGTTAACACCTAAGATATTTGTAGTTTGGAATGATTTGGTTTATTTCAAATGCAACCACTATATTAACCTCATGATTATCTTAATATAATTGATTATGTAACCATTATCTTAGGGCATATGGGCCAACCCATATGCCTTTTTAACCCCTAAATGTTATAGGTCAACATGCATGCCATTTTTTTCAAAACCTAAATTTAATCATTTATAAATAGATAAGTGATTAGGTTCATTTGATAATCAATAACATACCTATAAAAAATACATATTGGATGCATGTATGGAATATTATGTTCTATAATTATTATTTGATGATTCATTGTTAATTTTTAATGTTTAAAAACTTAAAAGGGGTAGTTAGCACATACTAGAAACTAACCCTATTATGAAAACCCACAAAACCAATATTTAACCATTAAAGACTTATAAGATTAGGTCATTTTGAATAAAAACTAGTGAAATATCTTCTTCACTATATAAATAACATTTTAAAAAGCTAAAAGTAATATATCTTCACATATGTTTGATTATGTAGTTAATTAGGAATTATTTAATGTAATTTTGTGTATTTTTATAAAATTTAATTTTTGATAGGTATATTTTATATACTATATTTGGTGAACTTGATTTGTGTACCCTTATAAAGATTTTTTATTGAAACTTATTGTCGTATCCCTCCTAGGATATCATGTTTTGCTGAACATTTTTTATTGCTTTCCAAATATTTTTCATGTACTTTATATGTGTTAGATCCCTTGGGTTATCTACTATACTAAGTGAAATTAACATTACCTTTGGAGTTAGAGTCACATAAAATTTTAATTTTTTTGGGTGTGTTTTGTCTCAAAATTTTCAGTTTATTGCATTGATGTTGGTGAGGCAAAGTTGGTGTAATATTGATGTGAAGTGAATCATTATTAGTATCATTGAATTTCAATCTAATCTTTATCACCAAAAAAATTATGGGGTTTGAAATACTTCTCATTTTATTAAACTTTTGCAATACAATTCAAACACTATTAAATTTAAAAAGTAATTATCACTATTATATTTTATCGATGAATAAGGGTTAAGGGTTCCCTTTCCCACTAAGGAATTAGAAGAACAATGTGAAGAATGATGACAACAGGATGAGGAGCTTGGATCAAAGGAGCAATGAGAAAGACATCTCAGAAAAGAACACACTAGGGAGACCCTCAAATAGGCTAAGTACTAGAATGGATAGGCAAACCTTGTTCTAACCTAGCTTCAAATATGACTAAGGGGAGAGTGTGTTTTCAACCATATTAGCCTAAGGTTGATCATCACCATAGTTCACCAAGAAGTCAACTAAATTTTTTGCTTATATATAGAAATGGTGAACTTCAAAAGAAGATAAATCCTCTAAATCAACCAACATTTGTGGAGAATGTTCCTTAACTTCCAATTAGTTGAATATTTATTTTTGAGATGAAAACTATGACCATAGAATCACTGATATTGCACTCCTTAACTACCTAAATATCCAATGCTAAAGCTTAGGATTCAACTTCATTGTTTATGTCATCAAGGTAGAAGGAAGAAACTCTAATCAAAGAGACCACATATTCTTGAATGACATATCTCACACCAAAAACCCCAAGATTTTCCTTATAAATACATCAACATTAAGCTTAAAAAATCCTAGATTTAGGGGAAGCCAATAAGAAAACATGCCATGTTTAGCTCATTTTTTATCAACTTTTAATACTATATTGCTCATAGTTGGAGAAGAGAGAAGTGGAATGGCAATGAGGATCTCAATGTCCCAAGTAGAGATAGGGAGAGAGGAAGTAACAACACTAGAAAAAACCACTTTGGAAATAGATGATTCTATTTTAATAAGGATGTTGAAGATATAATTTGATTCATTTATAAACAACCACCTATTACATTCCCAAAAAATATTTTGAATGACTATTGAGGGGATGAAAATATAGATGGAATACAAAAGTGAGGAAGCATTGAGGGTGGGCCAATATTGAAAGGATTATTTCACATAGAAAGGAGAGGGCCAACTCAGTTGGAGAATCATATAGCCAATTTTAGCAAAGTCTATTGAAGGATAAATGTATAAAAAGGTAATCAACAGACTCCTTTTACTCATGAAATATAAATAAAATGGTTGAGCGTATTAATCCCAAAAATTTACTTTTTTCTTGGGTGATAAATTTACCCAAATAATCTAACCAAGTGAAATCACTAGCCTTCTAAAGACACTCTTTAGACTAGCATAGCTTCCACCAACCTTCTCGTGATAGTTTAGAATGTGAGAAAATGTTAAATCTTGAATTAACATAATAGTGATATGAATATATCACCATCCATCCAAGCACATCTTCTTTAGGGAAAAAATACAACTCATAATGGATCAACAATTCCTCTAGGATCATGATTTGGTCATGCAAGATGATAAGGGTATTGGAATATTTCAATGCAGTAGTTAAATAACCATAAGTTTCACTTAGAATCAAATAATTATTCACATCTAAACCATGATATTGGATGAAAATGTCTCTAACATCAAATAAATTAGCAAAAGAGTTTAGAGGAGGCAATCCATTCTAATAATATTTCTAGAAGTTTGCAAAGGCACCATCACGGACCTCCCCAAACATATACTTTGAGATGAAATCCATGCAAATAACCATGAAGTTATATAAATGGGAACCAAATATGGGATTCATAAAATATAACATCTAAATTATGTTTTCAACTCCCACATATTTATGATACAAAAGCTTGCACCATTTAGCTTACGGATTGTGAAACATCAACCATACAAGTTTAACCCCCAACATCTTATTTTGAAGGATAAGATTCCTTAGACTAATAACCCCTTAATATTTTTAGCTACATACTTTATCCCAATGAAATAAATGTATCTTTTTCTGATCTTGAGTACCTTTCCCTAATAAACTACACATTATTTTATTGATTCGTTCTTCAACCCCAACTAGAATACACAACATAAACATAAGATAACTAGGAAGAGTGTTGATCATTAATTTCATTAGGGTGATTCTTATAGAGAGTGAGAGGAATATCTCTTTCCAAGACCTGAGTTAGTTTAAGAAGGACTCAATCAAGGATTTATAATAAACTTCCTTCACTACACCTTTGAATAGAGGGATACTTAGATGCATGTGAGGAAAAGTACCTAATTTGAACCAAAATATGTTTTATAATTGGGTATGGAGGTGGTAAAGAGTATTGAAACAAAATATAATTGAATTTTAATTCATTGATAAGTTATTTTGAAGATTTTGCATAGTCATCTAATAGTTTATTGAGGACTTTAGCTTTGTGATTGTAAGCTGACCTCAAAAAATTATGTCATTATTGAAAAAATGATGAGTGAAGGCATCCATATGCATAGTGGATTGGATTTATTTTATCTCCAGTCTTTGGTGGGCCTAAATAATAGAGAACCTTTAGTCCCCAATCATTAAATTGAAGAGGAAGGGAAATAGAGCATCTCCTTATCATAGGCCCCTTGTGGCCTTAAAAAATCCATTTATGAATCCATCCACCAAGATATAAAATCTTAGGGTTGAGATACAACCAAATATTTAGTCACACCAGTCATGAAAAAACAAAAATTATCAATAATCCTAAGATTATATCACTAATTTACTTGATCTTAGGCTTTATTAATGTCCAATTTCAAAAACATAACTTTTTGATGGTTGTTGATAAATAAATGAATTAATTCATGATAAATGATGATGCCTTCCAAGATTAGGTAGCCCAAAAAAACCCACCTTATTTATGTGAAACCAGAAGAGGGAGTAAGCATTTCAGCCTAAGGTCAATCTCTTTGGAAATAATATTATATAGTATGTTGCAGAGAGTAATGGCTTGGAAGTCCACAAAAGATATTGGTTGATCTTACTTATGAATTAAAGAGATAAAGTTTTCATCTAGTTATTTCAAAACTCATTTTTATTGCCTATATTTATCCACTACAATGGTGATCTCCACTTCAACCACTTCCCAAAACTTAAAAAAAAGTATTTGGGAAGCCATTCAGTCTTGATTCCTTATCTTGATAAAATAGAAAAAAACACACACTTAGATAAGAATATAACTCTTATCATGGTATTTTTTTTGCATGTGATATAACAGACAACATTCATATGGAATTACTGAATTACATAGAATGTCAGCATCTCAACCCGTATTTCAAAAATAAACATATAACATATTACAATGATGAGTAAGTGTACATCTAAATTAGTGAGCTCCTTTGGATAAGCAACCACAATTAAGGGGCATGAGTGTTGTCAAAATAACCTAAGGTATGATCCTATCCTTAACCACGTACTTAGAGGGATTTATACCCTAGTGGATGGATATACGTAACCATCATCCTCACTAGTCAGTCTAAAACCATTTTGGTATTATCGTGGCATTTTTTTCATTAATAACCAATCAAGGGATGACTCGTGCCATTAAATATTATGCCTAGTGAGGTGAGGGAGCAAAAACAACCAACAAACTTTCAAAGAAAGAGATAACTACAACTTTGATTTTAGATTAATTATTGAGAAAAGTTCTTGAGTTATTATGAATAGAGGAAATTTGATTAATTTTTTTTAAGGAGTGCACTTAATAATGGAAGAAATGAGTATTATTATTTCCTTTATTCAAGAAACCTTCCTAGGATTTTCATTTCCAATAAACTTATTTTCTAAGTAATAATTCATCTAATTCAAACAAAAGGACCTTCTCCTTTAGAAAGACTGTTTGATCCTTTCTATTTTGAAAAATAGCCTAATTTATAACTATGATTTCCTCTTCTTGATACACATTTTCACTTGTAAGATGTCCAATAGCATTTAATGAGGTTAAACAAGCTGAAATCATGAAGCCACATAAATTTAAACTTAAAGGGGAAACTTATCAAGGCTGAATCACAATCAAAGGAGAGAAGGATTAGACAATGATAAGATGCAGAGGAGGGAAGGACACTACATTCTACAAACCAATCTACACCCAACCACTCATGATTTATAAAAAATCAATTGAGGCACTTAGAATTCTTGATAAATCCTAATATCTAATTCATCTAGGTGTGATAGCCTCATTTCAGTTCTATATCCATCAAAGAATTGAGTATAATTTTTTTTTGAATTTGACATGGGATTGATTGGTAAAACTTCCACCCCCTGACTTATCTTCATCCAAAAGGATATCATTGCATTTTCCACCCATAAAGATTGTCGTTTGATTTGTGTATTGTATTTGAAGGGATAATTCTTTCCAAACATGACTTAAATGAATGATGATATTTAGAGTGTAGATGTTGATGATAAAAATCCATGTTAGTTACCAAACAATGAATTTTTCATAATTTCTAATTCATGCATTAGATAGACAAATCACAATACACCTTACTATATCTCCATATTATCCCTAATCCACTTGAATTTCCTACTACATCAACAAAGAATCCATTCCAACTTATTTAATATTTACTAAAAATTTGATGGGCTTCCACAAAACTCATATTCATTTCTTGAATCAATACAATGTATGCCTACTAGTCTAAAACAAAATAACTTAATAGGCATTAATTGTTAGGGGCATTAAGTCACTAACATTACATGAAATAAATTTCATTAAGAGGGAGGGGTATTTCCACCACCCATATCTTAGATGAAAATAAATGGTTAATGATTTCTTGAGTGTCAACATCACCTTCCCCTTGAGCCTAATCAAATTTTGACTTTCATCCTCTTTTGGCTTTGTTTTTATTTTTTGATTATAAAATTAGGCTAGGAGTCTACTATATTCCTAATTCACCATGATATTTGACCTCAATATCATCCTCAGGATGTTATCTTAGTCAACAAGAATCCCAAGCTTCTAAATCCTAAAGAGTATTCGGTATGGATCCATTCTCAATAGAATATCTAAGAAGGGAATCAATATTTGAGAATTATTTAACTATATAATCCATATCCACCAAAATTAAATGCGACATTAAGAGTTCTAAAGGGTCTCAAAAGCTAAGTAATTTAGAGGGTGGGATGTCTATACTACATTAGAACTTGAAAGAACCAGAGGGAGATTCTCTTTTTAGAGTAAATCATTATGCTTAAGAAAAGCATCAGAGGTCTATCACTACTTTAAGAACCACACTTTGATGAAATAATAATTGATGTGATTGAGGAAGTTTATTTTTAGGTGTCCCAATTAAGAACAAAAAAAAAATTAGGGTTTGTAAATATAACATCCACTTATTATTTCCATGATCTTTCAAAGGAAAACAAATGAATAGAATTGGGAATGGGTTTGGTAGGGTCCAAACAAATGTATATTAAAGTAAAAGTATCCATGAAGTTGACTCTAGTTTTTGGATCAATGTGTACTACTTTCATAAGGCTACTACCCTTATGAAGAAGTAGGCTTTCCTATCAAAATTCTAAGGGTAAGGCATACAAGGAAATTCACTTGGGGGCCACCATAGGATCCTCAGTTAGGGAATCAAAATTAGGCATATAATGTTGGATATGTAAGCCTTTTACCTCTATAATTTTTTTCCCAAAGCATAGAGCTTCTAGATGACTTTCCTTCTAATTAAAAATCATTATAAAAAAACCCTATGAAGAAATAAAAGGGCAAAAAATGAGATAAAGAGATCTAGGAACTTCCTCTAAGAATTCTCCCTTGATGCCCAATTTCTAATAAATTTACCAATTAGGGAATAATTTGATAGGCACTCAATTTATTTGAAAAGGATGTCATAAGACAAGTCCACTCGAATTAGAATTTCCTACTCAAAATTTAATCCAAAATTATTTGAGAACTACCCCGTAATCCTTTGGAAGGGGATCCCTTGCCCTAATTTGTTTTCCAACCGATTCATACTTCTATGTTTTTGAGGTCTTTTCACTACTCATCTCATCATGGATGAATGACTTAGTTCCCCTAAAATAAAGCTTTGTGGTTTATTGACTCCCTTGCTACTTGATTATGTTCATCAACCTAGATGCACATGTACTCTCGTATATTTCCCTTATTTCACCATTGACCCATCACCCAAAAACATAAAAAGTAATAATTATTATTTAAAAAAATAATATTATAATAAATTTTTGTAATATTTTAATTTTTTTATATATGATATTATTAATATGTATATATAATTATTTAAATATATATCATGTGTATTTATTTATATAATTATTATACATTTGAACATTAAAAATTATATTTTAAAATTGTATCAAAAAAATTGACATAGTTATATTGAAAAACATTATCTATAATAAACAATAAATATATAAATTATGAAGATTATATTTTAAATAATGTTTTGGATGAGAACTTGAGTCATTTCTTATGTATTGAAGTGTAATATTAAATGAAGTTAAATAAATATAATCTCCCTTGGAAATTATATATATATATATATATATAATATTTCATAAATCCTAGTCATCTTCCATGTCATCATCATTATCATCTTATATCTTAACATCAGGGTCAGATTAATATGAGGCATCCTCTAACTCAATATCCTCATTAACGTAATAAATGTAATTTTAATCTTCCTCATCATACTCCTAAATATGAAGACCCTCAATTAGGATAGATGGTTTTTGCACCTAAAAAGACATAATTTCATTCTCATATAAGTGTTTCTTGTTATAATTTATACAAATAGTTACAATTACAAATTATATTTGGTAGACCCTAGTTCTTTTGAAATAATTAAATAATAAATTTCTCACCTACACATACCCTCAAGAATAGGCCCACTCATTAAATGCTTATATGTCCCAATCTAAGGATATCAAGTGTTTGCACACTTGCTTTATGGCCTTGTAGTCATAATGTTTCTCTTATAGATGCGCCCCTACAAATTCCCTCTCTTAAATCCATGCTTAACTAGATCCCCCTATTTGATACACTCCTTATAGATCCCACCCCAAAATATCCTAGGGTTTCTTCTAACACTTTGGTTATATCACCATTGAACCAACTAGGTGTGGTGAATTTGGAACCAATTCAAAGCCCACTAAGCACCACTAGATTGGGGATGCTTCACAGTGGAGGATCCACTCATATTTATTCCCCCACTTGTAATAATATATCCATGTCTAAGAAGGATAAAGGATAATGTTCCACTCCAGTAGAAAAAGAGGAGGCAAATTGGACACAAGCAAAATAAAAAAGAGGCAATAATAAATCAGACACTAGAGAAGGACAAAAATAACCTAGTAGAACCCCAAAGAAGTAGTATAAAAGAAGGAGACTATCAATGAAATATTTAAGTTTTCTCAAAGAACTCTTAAAAACCACTTCACCAGGTAAAAGCAATGAAGTTCATTTCTTGGAACGTAAGGGGAATGAATAACCCTAGAAAGTAGAAACTAGTTGGTAACTTAATAAATAGAAACAACCTAATGATCATTCTTTTATAGGAGACAAAAAAATTAGAAGAATCATTATAAAAAAGTAGTAACTTCATATAGAAATAATCAAAGTCATTATGTATGAGTTTGGTTGGCACCTCTGGTAGAATTGCCACCTTATAAAACCTGTAAGAATTAGAAAGTGAATATTTTATCAAAAAAAACTATCATATAGTTATACTCTTCAAAAGTAAAATATCTAAAAAGGAATGGATAATATCTAACCTTTATGCTCCCAATTCTAGGATGGTCAAGAGAAAACTTTGGGATGACTTGATAGCTTTCATAAGAATCAATAGCAACTAGAAATGGCTTTTGGCAAGGGATTTCAATTCCCTTAGTCTCCTATGGAAAAGAAAGGAGGCATTACGGATTTAAAAAATAAAATGACAAACCTCAATGATTTTATAACATAAGCTAGACTAGTGGATTTTAATCTCAAAATAAATCCTTTCACATAGACAAATTAGAGGATAGGGGAAGATATAATAAAGGTCAAGCTTGACAGATGTCTAGTATTCCTATGTTGGGACCTCCATAATAGTAGTTCCTTATATTCCCTCCCTAGAATCGGATCAGACCATAACCCCATTATTTTTGAAGGAAACATCATCCCCAAATTGAAAAATGTCCCATTCAAATTTCAAGTCATGTGGATATATCACCCAAATCTATATGAAAATATTAAGACTTGGTGGCAAGAACCATTCTCAGGATCTCACATGTTTATCCTGGTAAAGAAACTCAATTACCTAAAAACCAAACTGAAAGCTTGGAATAGGGAGGTTTTGGGTAATATTTTTGCTCAAAAAAACACATAGAAGAAGAATTTAGAAATCTTGAAATATTCTCCTTGATTCATAGTAATAATAAACAAACTGATGCTCTCGACAAGGATCTCCTTAGTACCTATCATAATCTTGAATCCAGAGAAAAATATGTTTCGAAATAGAAGTATAGATGCCTTTGGCTAAAGGAGGGGGAAAAAAACTAATTTTTTTCATCAACAAGATTCTAGAAATAGGAATAAAATTTTTATTTAGGAACTTATACAGGATGATGGAAGGAAATGTACAAACTTGTAAGACATTGATGATCATTTTATTCAATATTTTTGAGATCTGCTCAAAGAAAGTGGCACTCCAAAACTACTTCTAGAGGAAAAAATGCTTCAAAACATACCAAGACTTATCTCTCAAATTGACAACACTTATCTTCTAAAACCTCCCTCAATGGAAGATATCAAGGCAGTGGTGTTCTCAATGGAAGGAGGCAAAGCCCAAATACCAAATGGATTTACTCTAATATTTTTTCAAAAATTCTAGGATGTCATTCACTTAGAGGTGGAATCTATTGTGTAGGAATTTTTCAGAGAAGGGACAATTTTATAAGATTTAAATAACACCTTTCTTGTGCTTAATCCCAAAAAACATAGAGTAAATTAGCTCAAAGACTTTCGATTGATAAGCCTATGTTCTATAGTGTATAAAATTTGTTCTATTACTCTGGTTAGAAGAATTCAACCCATTCTCGAGAGAATCATAGAAGAAAACCAAGGAGATTTCATCTTAGGCTGATAAATCATGGATGGGGTTATCACCATTCATGAGGCAATCCATTCCACACATTTGAATAATTATCATGGTATGTTCATCAAGCTTGATATGAATAAAACATATGATAGTCTCTTATAGATTCTTAGATAAAATCTTAGACACGTTTAGATTCAATTCCTCTTTATGTTCCATCATTCAAAATTGCATCTCCACCCCCAGATTCTTAATCATTATCAATGGGATCCCAAAAGGATTCTTTTTATCTAGCAAAGGTCTAAGGTAAGGGGATCGACTATCCCCTTATCTATTCATCATCCTTTCTAAATCCTTATTAAGGGTGATAAATTTAGCCTAAAACATAGGTATTATTAAGGGAATCAAAATAACCCAAGGTTCCAGACCAGTCTCACATGAATAATTTATTGATGATACTTTCTTAATTAGTGAAACAACAATAGATGAAGATAAGAACTTAAAAATGATCCTTCTAATTTATGATAATGTGTCCAATCAGAGCATTAATTTCAATAATTTGTTTGCCTTCTTCATTAACACCCAAAAAGGCCTTCAATTGAAACTAGCCAACATTCTTGGCTTTCAGATTGGGAAGCTTCCCTCTTTTCATCTTGGACTTCTTCTTTTCACAAGTAAATTAAAAGATGAATATTAGAACCCATTGGTGGATAGAATCTAAAAGAAACTTGTAGTCTGGAAAGGTCATCTCCTTACTCAAGCTGGTAAGCTCCAACTACTTAAGAGAACCATTCAGAGTAGTCCTATTTACTTTATGTTCCTCTTCAAAATTCTAAGAGAAATTATAGATAATATTGAACAAATATAATGCAATTTCCTATGGGAAGGGTTGGAGGAAAGGTTTAGATTCCCATTTGTTCATTGGGATAAGGCCTGTGTACCCATATCAAATGGTGAACTCAAGCTCCAAAAAATTAGAGATATGAATATATATCTTCTCCCAAAAATGGGATGGAAAAATCCATAAAGAGGATAAATAGTGGACCCAAATCATTAAGGCCAAATATTTAGAAGGTAATAATGAGGATAGATTTTTATGGGAGGAAGATCCCACAGATGGTTCATCCTTCTGGAAAGTGGTCTCTTATGGCAATACAATCATTCAAAAAGGGTACAAGTGGTAAATTGGGAATGGGGAACAGGTGGATTTATGGGATGAACCTTTGTTAAATAAAATCCCTTTGGGTTTTAAAATTAATGGACTAACCTTTTTACCATCTTCAGATCAAAGTGGGGCACTAAAGTTAAGGACTATTAGGACTTCTCAAGAGGCTCCCTAGAATAGAAATCCATTAATCTAGAAAACATATCACATGATGAATACCAGGCTCTCCTCGACCTCAATTCTAAAATCAAACAAATTCACATACTCTGATTCCCCAAGAAGGATGTTATTACCTGGTTTAATGAAGATAGTGGGGCTTACTTGGTAAAATTAGGTTATTTAGTAGACCTAGACCTGGAGGATCATTGTAACCTTTAGTGACCTCTTTGGTTAAAACATCTTACCCTTAAGATCAATATTTTCTTTTGGCTGGCTGCTAAGAACCAAATTCTCACTATAAATAATCTTATCAAGAGGGGTATAACAATTCCAAATCATTGTTTGCTCTATTCTACCAATGTAGAGTCAGTTCAACACCTATTTCTAGAGTACCCTTTCAGTTGTTCTATGTTCTATAGGTTGATTAATTAGTTCCTTATTTCTTAGGCCTATCTAAAATCCATTCAAGAACTTATTCATTAATGAAAATGCCCTAGTCCATTTTATCTCCTTCCTTCTTATATAACCTTACCCTTCCTCATTTCTTTTGGACCATCTAAAAGGCCAGGAAAAATTAGATTTTCAATAATCAGATCTCCCCTCTTGGGTTAATTTTCAAGTTCCTGTGTCCTTCTATAGTGAAGAATTGGAAATATTTTATTCCTAAAGACAAAATTAGTAGCTCCCCATCTGAATATTTAGTTCTTTATTCATGGAATTTGTCTCAAATGGTAATAAAGACACCATTGATGGCAGCTCATTATAACACTAAATGGTTGAATTGCCTTTTTGGGTAGATTAAGCTCAACTTAGATGGTGCCTCAAAAGGTAACCTAATGTTAGCTGGGGGGTGATTTGGAGTCATCATGGTTTTGTTGTTATTTCTTATGTGGGTCATTTGGGCTACTAAACCAACCATGTGACAAAGGTTATGGTTACCTTTTGGGTCATACAACTTACTTCTCACCTCCAAATTCCTAACACCATCATTGAAGGGGCTCCATTAATATAATTTATTCCCTTCATGGTAAAGTGAACCCATCCCATACCATCAAACAACTGATTGATGATGCCCATAGTCTTTTAAGTTCTTCTACACATATTTCCATAATCCATGTGTTTAGGGAGGGGAACTTTATGATGGATTGACTTGCAAATTTTGACATTGATGCTACCAATCTAGTCATGTGAGATAGTCATAATCATATCCCATCCCATATCTTGCACATCCTCAATCATGATTTCACCTTGTCTTTTCCTTGAGTTAGCTTGGGTAGTCCCATTTGATGGTTTAATGATTAACGTGCAAAGTGAGTGGGTTAATTATTTCTAACCCATTCTTGCATTAATAACCATTGGGAATTTAATTTTTCTTGAATCCTCTAGAATTATTATAGGCATTTCCCCTTGTAATTAGATGATAATGGGGGAAAGAGAGATCAAATAGAACCTCTATCATGTTCAAATGCTTATAATGATATAAAGGTCTAAAAAAACTCCATAAAGGGGGTTCAACATAATTTATGCAACGTATCACTAGTCATGATGAAAACCTATCAAAGGACTTTGTTATTGTATGGAATAAATGAATTGTCAGGATGAAAGGGATGTACATTAAGGTCTCAAATGAAACTATCATGGAGGTGATAGGAATGTCATGCACCAGAATAAAAACATTTAAAGATAGTAGTAGGAAGCTAGAACTCATGTAGTTTTTAAAGACAAATGGAGAGATGAAAATTGACAAAAAAGGTTTCCCTAGAATAAACCTCTTGAAATATTGGTCGGATATCTACTTGTAGGTGATGAAATATCTCACCTTAGAAGGTAAATTCATAGTCATATTCTTTCACCATTTCCTTATACTCAATCATTTTAAAGGATAAAAATTAATCTACCTTTTTACCTGTTAAAATCATTGGAGAACACAACTCTAGCATTTCAGGTTAGAAATAATAATGAAACCATACACTATGGATTGATATTTTTATTAATTCAAAAGTGAGAATCCATTTTGACCAAACCCCTCCCCTTTGTTGAAGACTACCATATGAAATATCCCCCTATAAAAGCCCCTGAGCTTGTGGCCAAAGTGTAGCCTTCCCCCATCCTAGGTTCCTTTTCCACTCCACCACCCTTTTTCATACTCCCCTCAGCCATTCGATCATCCCTTCCCCACACTTTGAAAAAAAAATCAAGCTCATCTCCACTCCTATCAATGAAACACCCACCCATAATGTCACTCTTATGTTATCCCCAAATGACTCTTTGAACCATCACAATAGAGAATTGGGGCTTTGTTAGACAAGCTAGAACATGTTGTATGGTTATGTTTGACCTCATCATGGACTAGAATAGACTAAAGGTAGCTATAATTAAGCCAAAATAATTACCTAAATGTTGTTTAAAAGATGAAAGATACTCTACCCAAGAAGAAAATAGACCCTTTAGAAATTTTGAAAGAATCCCATATGCAGGATAAGACCAATTTGATCTCAGATGAAGGCCCATCGAAGAGGACCAAGGGCAGAATTAGGAAGACTTTGTTGAAGGAATCTAGCTCAAAGATTGAGGAAGAGCAAGAGACTAGCTAGGAAAATTAAAGCTCTGAGGAGCTTTATGAGTCTAGTAGTTAATTAGTCTGTGGTCATTTTTGTTTAGTTGGTTTGTTTTTTCTTTTAGTTTATCATTACTCTATACTAGGTTGAAGGCTTTTTATCTTGAACTATTGTTGTACTTTGGCTATTTTTTTCTTATACTCCTTTTATTATGCTAGCAGTTGTAGGATTCCTTTAAAACATGCTTATTTACCTTATCTAATAAAAATAGTGTATCTCTTACAATAAAATGTATATCTTAAATTAAGATATAATATTTTTTAATAAAATAAGTCATAATAACTTAAAAAATTGTGTTAATAATTTATAAAAAAATTACAACGTTATGTGAAACCTAATTTTTGATCATTTTACCCAAGTGATGAGTCATCAAGATCCCCTAACTCATTCTTGATTTTGGGCCTTGTCCTAGCTACTTTCATTACCTACACTATTACAATAATTTATGAATAATAATTAGTCAAATATAAAGAATGAATAAATTTTTAACCTCATTAAATTTGTTAACTAACACATAGCATTTTTTTCTTTCTCAAGCCAATCATTGCACATATTTGGTACCAAGGTGTTATTTTTACATTGGGAGGTCAAAGCCTTGTCCTCTCCACAACTGTATTTCCCACATATGTTACTTACAAATTATAGATTTCAAATAATATCAAAAGTCTATAAAACAATAAAATAATTATTAATATGTCTTTAGGAAACCTTGCCCTCACATGCATCCTCATCCTCCTAAGCATAATTGATATATATTTTTCAATTATCTTTATGTTATAATGATCATTTTCAAATTCATTTTCAATTACTTTGGTAAGCCATAATCTATGCTCAGCTAAAAATTGCTCATATTCAAGGTTACAATATTTTTAAAATATATTTTTTAATCAGACATTTTTTTTGAAATATTTAAAATAAAAAAATAAAAATAATGTCACATATATATTAAAAAAATGTAAAAATAAAAAATACAAAAATTATAAACATTAAATAACATAAATTAAAATAGTTAAATATTTAAAAAAAAAAAAAAAAAAACACTAAAATCAAAAAATTTAAATAAAATGAATTGGAAAACTTGAATAACATAAATTCAAATACTTAATTCCCCCCAAAAAATTACAACATTTCCATATTTTGATTTACACATGACCTCACTTGAAGAGAACCAAACATTCAATGTATGTACTCCTCAAGTGTTAGATGAGAGGTTCAATCATCATCAAAGTGTGGTAAATCCTCTTCATTGTCCCCTATTAATTCTCATGGTATAAATTAATTAAGGATATATGGGGGTCCTCTTATCTTCTCAAACCAACTAGAATATGATCATGATGAGGATGAAAGGTTCATGCACATGTCACGCTCCTTGATGTAGGAAGATCACCAAACATAAATGATGCGGACATTCAAATTAAACATTAGAAAATGAGTGAAATAATTCAATTTAAACAACAAAACAAAATATATATACCCTTGAAATGGGTCCCTAAAAGCATATTAAGGATGTTGACTCATACCAAAATCATTATCCTATAGGTCCTAATAAGTTTTACACTTGTTATCAAAACACCAAAAAAAATTAATACTAGAATCAATTTAAATAATTCAATTAAAAAATAAGACTATAAATTATGCTTCCATGGTAGGAATTGATAGTATAGGAAAAACACCAACTCATCCTAATTATATACTCCCTCTCATCCTCATATAGGGTCATATGTGTAGTAGACAAAGCATATATACCCAATAATTCTATTAAAAAATAATAAATAATAGAATTAAGAATGTAAATGTTTAAAAATATAATTGAAAACTTTAAATAGAAATTTTTTATACATGTAGTGTATAGTTTTAATACTCTAAGATCATAGAGGTGCCTTAAGGGTGTGGTAATCCCCATTAGATCAATATGCACTTAAGTGAGGAGGAAGTGAGGGAACACAATATTTATCCTCAATATCATGTTGTGTGACAACATGAATGCTTGACCCACCAAAACCCACATTATACACCCTATAGTCACTCAAATTTGGTCATGAATACTTGATCATATGAGTTTTTCTCCACGTTCACTTTAATTAACTTGAACACTTAATCTGGACCCATTTCACCACCTCACTTTATCCTAAGTACCTATACAAACCTTTCAATTTCTAAGTTTTTATCTTACACCTACAAAATTGTTCTTAATCACTAAAAACTCATCTAAGCATATGGACATCTTAAATTCCAATTTTCACACATTTCCTTTTAGGACAAGATTGACCACTATGGGTCAATGGTGGCAGTTGATCTTGACCCCTATGGGTTGATCTTGACCTTGATATTAGTAGTGGATAGTTTTTGTTAGGACTTGTTCCAAAGTCTTAACGTTAGGTTAGATTTTTTGGTAGAAAATAAATTACTATTGTAAATGGGGCATGCATCTTTTATAAAGACACCCCCATAAAATAAATAAACTTAGTTTAATTATTAGGTAGTTTTAATGTTTATATTTATTAATTAGATTTACTTTACGAGTTGTTTTCCCGTATTTAGTTGGTTATAGGGTTAGTTGTTTTTACCGGTCATTGGTAAAAACTATATAAATCATGTTTGCATTGTGAAAGGGTTAACGGAGTAAAGGCACCCTTATGGACTTGATTTTTTGAAATTAATAAAATACTTGTGCACTCGCACTAAGCGGGGACAAGGTTCAACCTATTTTGATCCTGGAGTTATCAGTGGTATCAGAGCATGGTTGGGAGCACGGTGAATTCGAAGGAGGAAGGTGTGATTTCATTTGGCATGAAAATAAGGTATGCCATATAATTTTGGTTTAAATATTTTGAAAAATTATTAAATTATTTTAATTTTTCAAAACTTATTTATATTTAAACCTGTATTTTCCATATACCACTATCTGGCCTTTTTGGATCATTCATACTCCATTTTTGCTGAGTTCAACCTCCTCATCTGGCATAAAAATGAATTTTAGCATTAATGTTATTAATTCATTATTTTTTTGAGCCAAAATCAGATTTGTACGGCCTATTTTCTGTGGAAAATCTCTGCAAATTTACATACATGGCTGCCCTTGTTATTTTTATTCATTCTCAGGCTTCTTAATATCCAAATCATCTGCAAATGGTATTAAACTCTTGTTTTTGCATCCAAACTGAAAATCTAGATTTTTTTTGCATTTGTATGGCCTGTTGTACTGCCTTCCAATGCCCAGGCTTGTTTTTAATCCATTCCCTGCAAATACACTTCAATTTTTTTTGCAAAAACACAAAAACAATCATTTTTAGCATGTCTGTAAGGATTTGTACGGCCTGGGTGAGAGAAAACAGGTGAAAGAATTCTCTAGTAGCAGCCATGGCATCCCAGGCAAACATGGCACTGGAATAAAAATCAATGATTACACCCTTATTTTGAATTTACAGATATCAAAATAGAGGTAGGGGTCATTCACATAATCAACAATCTAATCAATCACATTTACATGAAACAAGTGATCGAGGACATGGTCACAATTCATATAGGGGTAGAGGTCGAGGTAGATCTGACATTCAGTGTCATAGATGTGGAAAATTTGGTCACATTGCCTCACAATGTAGGATTCCTTTTGATAAAATTCAGAGGCCACAAAAAGTGGCTAAGACTAACTCTGCTCAGTATGTTGATCATGACTATGATGAATCTAGTAATGTTGCCCATGAATTTGCATTTACTTCTTTGGGGCACATTGATTATGTTGAATATGAGGCTAGAGATGAGCTCACAAATGTATGGGTTTTAGACACAAGAGTAACCAAACACATGACATTTAGGAGAGATTTCTTTTGGTCTTATAAGGAAGCTTCTCTCTCTCTAGTTGCCTTAGCAGATAAGTCTATGAATACACCACTAGGACTTGGTTCTATTCGAATTCTTCTATAAAATATTTGGAGGATGTTTGGTATGTTCCCACATTGAAGAAACACTTACTTTCTTTGGTAAATATTTGAAAGAAAGGTTATCAAATTGTGCTTGAAAATGGGCTCATTTACATCAATTCAGTGAAGGATAATTATAAAACCATGTATATAGGATATGAAGGTGGTAACTTGGTTAGATTGCATTATAAGGTGCTTCCTCCCAATATAGAACTTACAACAGTTGTTGATATAGGTACAGGTACTATGTCTACACAGCGGTTATGGCATCTCTGCTATGGACATTTGAATATCCACTCTTTAGCGGATTTGCAGAGATATGGTATGGTGAATGGATTTCCCACTCATGGATTTGCAAAGATAGTATTCTTTGTGAGTCATGTGTTTTGGGCAAACAAAATCAGGAAAAATTTCCTAAACAGTCATCTTGGAGAGCTAACAGATGTTTACAGTTAGTTCATAGTGATGTATGTGACATGAAAAAGTCATCCATTGGTGGGTGTAGATACTTTGTCTTGTTTATTGATGACTTTTCTAGGATGACTTGGGTATTCTTTATGAAAAACAAATCTGAAGTTTTTGCTAAGTTTGTTGATTGGTTACACTTATTCGAAAAAGAAACAGGTTCACATTTGGCCACTTTTCGTTCAGATAATGGAGGTGAGTATACCTCTAATGAATTTTTAGACTATTGTCGAGAACATGGAATTCATCGACAATATAGTAATGCTTATACTCCACAACAAAATGGAGTATATGAATGAATGAATAGAACTTTAGAGGGCACAACACGTGCCATGTTTCACTATAAACAGCTTGATGATAAGTTTTGGACCGAAGCCATTGGTATTGCAGTGTATTTGAGAAACAGGTCCCCCACAGTGGCACTTTTGGGACAAACTCCATATGAGGCATGGTATGGGTTTAAACCCAAAGTTAAACACTTGAAAGTGTTTGGATGTCTTTGTTTTGCTTTGGTTCCTCCCAAACATAGAACTAAGTTGGAACCACGAAGTCAAAAATGCATCTTTCTTGGTTATTCTGAAGATAAAAAGGGGTTTCATTTGCTTGCACAGGATTCAGGCAAATTCATAGTGAGTCAAGATGTAATATTTGATGAGTTTGGGACTTTGAACAATGCAGAGATTGATTCTCAACTTGATAGATTAGAGAGGAAAAATGCAAAAAGAGATAAGGGTTTGAATAATGGGGATAACTCTTCGAAGTTATGGTATGAGACTCAAATTCCTTCACTTTCCTCTCCTTCATCTACAAGTTCACAGGTTGATGACTTAGAAATTGTTGAAAATTCACTAAGTCCCCCTTTGAATGATGCACCTAATGAGAATTCTGGAGTCCCTGATTTGAATAATTTGTCTAAGTATCCAAAATGGGCTCAAAGTACTTTTTCTAACTTGACAGCAGATGAAGTTGGTTTAATAGGGCCTAGGAATACTTGAAAATAGGTGAACTATGCTATGGTTGTTACTACTTCTTCCACTGAGCCATTCACTTTTGAGGAGGCATCTACTGAACATGTTTGGCAACAGGCAATGAAATGTGAGTATGATTCCATACTCAACAATAATACATGGGTTTTAGTTGATCCTCCTCCACATGTTAAACCCATCGGATGTAAATGGGTTTATAGGACTAAGTATAAATCAGATGGCTCCATTGATAAACATAAGGCACGACTTGTTGCCAAAGGATATGCGCAACAAGAAGGTATTGACTATGAGGAAACATTTGCACCAATTGTTAAATGGCACACTATTCATATGGTACTTGCCTTAGCAGCACAAAATGGTTGGAAAGTACATCAGTTGGATGTTAAAAGTCTTTTTTAAATGGTGATTTACGGGAAGAAGTCTATATGAAACAACCTCAGGGTTTTGAACAGGTGGGTGCTGAACACAAAGTGTGTAAATTGACAAAAACTTTGTATGGGCTCAAACAGGCACCCAGGGCTTGGTATGAGAAAATGGATTCATACTTGAAATCCATTGGTTTTCATCGCAGTGAATCAGATGATACTCTCTATTTTCAAGTGCAGGGTAAGAAAATGGTGCTACTAGTTCTCTATGTTGATGACTTGTTTATTACAGGGAATGATGAAAATCATAACAAGTCTGTGAAGAAGGAATTAAAAGATGGGTTTGAGATGACAGATCTTGGACTTCTTCACTACTATCTAGGCATAGAGGTAACTCAAAAAGAGCATAGTATTTTCATTTCACAAACTAAGTATATTTTTGAGTTATTAGAGAGGTTTGGCATGAGTGATTGCAAACCTGCCCTCACTCCGATGGAAAGTAACTTGAAATTGTCTAAAGATGATAGCAGTGCCTTTTTTGATGGCACCACATATAGACAATTGGTGGGAGGTTTGATATATTTGATGACTACCAGGCTCGATATTTCATTTTCAGTTGGAATTTTATCTAGGTTTATGCATGAGCCTAGAGAAATTCATTGGCATGTAGCAAAATGAGTACTTTGTTACCTTCAGGGAACGAAAACATATGGCGTTGAATACCACCGCAACAAGAACTTCAAACTTGTTGGATATTGTGATGCAAATTTTGGCAGATGTGTGGATGACAGAGTGTCAACCACAGGATACACTATGCATATGGGTTTAGCTACCATTGCTTGGTGTTGTAAGAAGTAGGATACAGTGGCAAATTCATCAGCAGAATCAGAGTATATTGCAGCATGGGATGCTTCTAGAGAAATTGTTTACCTTCGTCGTATTCTTGAAGATCTTCAAGTTTCTCAGTTTGCTCCTACACAGTTATACATTGATAATCAGAGTGAAATCAAGATGTCCAAGAATCCAGTGTTTCATGCCAAAACAAAACATATGGATGTCAAATACCATTATCTATGAATGCTGGTGGCAAAGAAAACTCTTGATCCAATATATTGCCCAACTGCCGATCAGATAGCTGATATCTTCACAAAACCCCTTGACAGAATCAAATTTGAAAAAATCAGAAAAATGTTTGGTATGTGTCCAAAGACCTGACTTTGGATCATAGGGGGGTTTGTTAGGACTTGTTCCAAAGTCTTAACGTTAGGTTAGATTTTTTGGTAGAAAATAAATTACTATTGTAAATGGGGCATGCATCTTTTATAAAGACACCCCCATAAAATAAATAAACTTAGTTTAATTATTAGGTAGTTTTAATGTTTATATTTATTAATTAGATTTAATTTACAGGTTGTTTTCACATATTTAGTTGGTTATAGGGTTAGTTGTTTTTACCAGTCATTGGTAAAAACTATATAAATCATGTTTGCATTGTGAAAGGGTTAACGGAGTAAAGGCACCCTTATGTACTTGATTTTTTGAAATTAATAAAATACTTGTGCACTCACACTAAGCAGGGACAAGGTTCAACCTATTTTGATCCTGGAGTTATCAGTTTTCAATTTTAAACCCTTACTTATAGGGTGGTCCATATTTTTAAGATAGGTAGTATGGGGTTTTCCCCTTTTAGATTAATATAAAGGCATATCTAAATCACCTATTCTATCACTTGGGAATTTCAATATTGAGGCATACTTACATTTTTTCACACTGAGCAAAGCGTACATAATCTTTCTAGATCTCATTCCAATCATTTAAAGTAATCCTTAGCCAAGTCACAAGCCTATTTTATCCAAGTCAAAAGAAAATAATTATCAAGTATGCAAGCCATCTATATATGCATACATGTAGAAAAAGGAGCATGATAGTACAAAGCACTCTAAGTGGGAGAAAAACATGGGCTTGATTTCCATATTCAAAGTATTGGATATGTAGGCAATAATTAATCATCATGGGGGTGATTTGGGTCATCTCGAGTAATTATACCTCCCCTTTATTTTTATAGTTTTTCAACCATTTATAAGCTTTATTAGAGTTTCAAATTTGAATAAGTTATTTTCAAGACATTTATGCACGTCTGAAGGTCAATTGTACACACACATATGTGTTTCAAGCTCCCATAAATTATTGTGCCCTAATTTAATTGAATTTTTAGAAAGGACAAAATTACCAATAAAGGACATTAGTGTTAGTTGATCTTGTCCCCTTCCTGACTTTCTTAACCCTAAAAGAATGTATTCATAGTTCTTGTGGCACTTGAAAAACATGTCTAAATTGATATTTTATAGTCATATGTCAGTCACACATAGTCAAAATACAAACATAATATAACTAAGTCTTTTATGTTGTTCATAGTTAACCTTCTTTCGTTCATTCAAGTTTTTTCAATTTTAGTACTTTGATTTTGATCTACTAGTTATTAGTTATTTTATAACTTTCCTTATATTTATATTCATTTTATCTTAATTAGAGTCAATCACCAAGTTAATTCCAAATTATGATAGAACATATTGGTGAACCTCAATTTTATTTGAGAACTGCTTTAAAATTTTATCCTAGTATTTAGATAAATTCCTAACTATTTGACACTTCAATAATTTTATTTCAACCTTAGATCTAATATTTGAAACTAGAAAAACTTGCTTTTGACCTTTGATTTAATAGATGACACTAAAATCACTTTATTTTGACCATGGATTTGATATCTGATACTACAAGCACTTTTTTTTTACCTTAGATTTTAGGGAAATATACTAATCTCTATACACAAGAATTTTACTTTCTAACATCTATGTTTCAAATTTTTCTTGTTTTCTTTTCAATCTATAAAACATATATGGATATATTGGATGATAATTGTTTATTTAAATATTTTTTAGTTTACATTACATGTTGTATTCCCTTAATAAGGAACATTATTAATACACATTTTCTTAAATCATAGCTCAAGATAACATAGGAGGCTCATCATATATATAGATTATAGTTGGTATACTTGGACATGATAGATGATATAACTTCGCCAAAAATTTTAACTTTGGATGATTTTATAATGATGAAGATCTCTTGAAATGTTTGGGTGAATATGAAGATCTCCCTCCCTTATGCCATAAGAATAGGTTTCCTCATACTACCAATACCCATACATATTTTGGAGAGACTAATGAATATAATATTCATGTCTAACTAGATGGTCTAATACTATCCCTATAAAATTTTATGTCAAGAATAGATCAACTATACTAAATAAAGAAATAATGAAATTCAAATTTGGAACATATAAATATCCATGACTAGTACTAATAAAAACCATGTTCCAAAACAAAGAAGATATAGATTTATGACATGTTTTAAAAGATTGTCTGTAAATATTAACTTGGGCTTCTTCAAATATGCTAGACATAGATTATGTAGTATCAATGCATAAGTATTATATTGAGAGGCATAACCTATAAGAATATATATTTTTTTAAAATGCATCCCAAAGTGGCATTGTTGGTTAATAAATAATTTAGAGATTACTCAAAGTAGGATTTATTCAAGCTATTGACTATTCCCCATTGATAGCCAACATAAAACATATTACAAACCATGACGGAGACATCAAATGTTATACAAAATATCAAGATTCAGTTAAAATTTGTCTAAAAGATTACTTATATTTGCTAAATATAGACATGATTTTTAATTCCATGGCTAGATATTGTGAGCAAGGAATACATGGGGGGAGGTTAGTCTTATGTTAGTCCAATAAAACATATCAAAATAACACACTAAAATCCTAACACCTCTAGCTTAGACACTAGGGAGAGCATAGGTAACATATATACATATGAAAACACAACTAGAACACAAAATAAAACATTATTTTACCTTCCTTGGAGATCCAAATGTCTTGTTGAAATGGATTGCTCAATTTGTGCATCAAGAAGTATTTAGAAATAAAGATATATTTTCTCCTTCTTTCCTTGGCACCTTGGATTGGCTAATTGGATTACAAATTTGGTATGGTAACATTACTAAAAGAGTTGATGAAAGAAATCCTATATAATAACACTACACTATCAAAGCTTAAATATCAATAGGTATGGCCTTGTATTTATAACTTCTAAAAGTTAACTCTCACCCAAGGTGACTTAAGGTTGAGTTTAAACATGAAATGAGTTCAAACTAACCCTAGGTGAGTTGAGGCTACCTCTATTTGGGTTAAAACTTATCATGTAATTATGATTTTCAACATGGCTTTCAAATTATATATTTTGAGATATTTTGGAAGAGCTTGACAACTCATAAAGGCAATGATGAAAAGGCTTGATATTTTGATTTTTAGAATTTCCATTTTTAGATATTCATTAATTTCAAATGGATAATTTAATTAAGAATTTAATTTTTTTAATTAGATAATCAATTTTGATTAGTATTTTAGATCTTTTGATAATTGTTCAAGTGCCCCACTTAATGGGTCCATAGGCCAAACTACCAATTATTAAGTCGCAAGGTGAATGAGGATGAATCTGTGAGAGGTTATTGTTGTGTATAGGCTAGTAATCTAAATAGGAATGTCTTAACATGATTATGAGTATTGATGACTGATGTATGGCCAAAATTGGGAGGTTTAGTATTCATAGGCTTAATTTGTAATGTTTAGTAGGAATCAGTCTAATGTCTAGTTAGAAGCTAGTTGTGGCTAGAATGGGGTGTTTATAGATATGAGATGTTATCATTCATGGATGGATTTTATGAATATAATAAAATAAAAATTAATCCCAAATACCAAGAAAAAATTGTATTTATTACACCTTGAGAACATTTTTTTATACAATCATGCCTTTTGGATTTGGAGCTACTTATTAGTGTGTTATAACACACATTTTCCATGATTACATACAAAATATAGTGTAACACTATGTAGATGATTTATTGGATAAATTTAAATATTAATAAAATCATGCCATTAATTTATGACAAATATTTGAGTGCCTATGTAAATATAATATACGCTTAAATCCACATAAGTGTGTCTTTAGTGTCACTTTTGGAAATCTATTAGGATATATTATATCTCAATGAGGCATTGAGTTGGATCTAAAAAAGGTAAAAGTTATTTTAGACATTTCTCCACCAAAAGGGTTAAAGAAATTACAATCTTTAAAAGGAAAAATATAGGCAATTATATGTTTTCTATTTCAACTTTTAGATAAAACACAACCTTTTACATGATTATTAAAAAAGGGCATAAAGTTTGAATGGGTGAAAATTTTCAACAATGTTTTGATGCTATCATTAAATATTTACTAAAATTACCTATTCACATGCTGACTATTCATGATAAGACTTTATTATTATACATCTCTACTATAGATCATGCTTTAGAGGCTTTATTGTCACAATATGCTGACGATTATATAGAAAGTGCAATATATTATGTCAGTCACACCTTGGTTGACCAAGAAAAAACCACAATACTATGGAAAAATTGTCTTTCATTAGTTTTTGCTACATAAAAGTAATGACATTATATCCTAAAAATGGGACACAAGTCATCACAAAAGTGGATCCCCTCAAATTTATATAATTTAAATCACATTTTTTTAGGATGTATTTCTAAATGGGTGATGTTACTCAACAAATTTAATTAAAAATTCATTTGACAAAAATCATTGAAATGACAACTTCTTGCAGACCAACTAGCAGCAACTCCATTAACAGATACATTACTAGTTAATGATGATTTTAAAGATAATTTCACTTCATATCATATTAATGATGATAATTGGACCAAGGATTTTTATGGATCCAAATATGAGATAGGTGTTGGTGATAGTATTGTTTTTATTACACCTCAAGGCCAACCTATGTCATTTACATATCGTTTAGGGTTGTCTTGCATAAATAACATAACATAATATGAAGTATTACTATTGGGTTTATATACAATACGTAATCTATATATAACATCATTGAGGGTATATGTAAATTATTAATTAGTGGTTAATCAAGTATCAAACATATACCAAACAAAATATGAAAGGCTAATTCCATAAAATAAAGGTACAATAATTTATGACACATTTTGATTACTTTCTCATATAAAACATTCCTCAAAAAGATAATCAACATGTAGATTCCATGGATAGTGCAGATTCATTGATCCCTATTAATATCAATGATGATCATGCTACTTTTACTATATAATAGTTACAATAGTCATCAATATCTACAACACAGGTTGAAGTTTTATAAGTATTAACAATTACTGGTAGGGTAGTTAATTTATAATGGTACATTGATATATATATATATATATATATATATATATAAATTTTTATACAAAATAATAATACCAGAGAATGATAGACACAATGAAAAATAGAAATTACAATGCTAGGCTACACACTAAATTCATGTTGGAGGGTCTTCATTTAAAAGATCACTTGATGGGAAACTACTTCTATGCTTGAGTCATGAAGAATCTAAAGAAGCAATACTTGAAGTACATGATAGTGAATGTCATGGTCATTTTAGTGGTAAATATATGTCTCATAAATTATTATGAAAAAGGTTACTATTGGCCTACAATGGGATATGAATGTCATGAATATGCAAAAATTTGTCCATAATGTCAAAAGCATAAAAACCTTAATCATGCTCCATCATATGATTTACAACCCATTGTTTCACCTTAACCATTTTCTCTCTAGAGATTTGATTTAATCATAAAAATAAATAAAAAATCATCAAATGATCATAATTTCATCATTATCACTACAAAATACTTCAAAAAATGGGTTGAGGCCATACATTTATAGTTTACTATTGGTGAATATATCTATCAATTATTAATGACACATTAGTTTAAGGTGTAGATTCCCATTAGATATTGTTATAGATAATGGGTCATCCTTAAAAAATAAAATAGTTATAAATTTTGTGCAAAATGCAAAATTCGTCACACATTTTCTACACCATATTATCCATAGGGTAATGGTCAAGCAGAAACTAGAAATAAACCTCTTGTTAATATTTTGAGCAAAATATTACAAATCATGGAATAGATTAAAATAATCAGATTATTTATGCACTTTAGTAATATCATACAAGTTTACATACACTTATAAAAGCTACACCATATAATATTTTTATGGTACAGAAGCTATATTACCACTTGAGCTGGAAATTCCTTCCTTACAACTCTCCCTTAAAGCTGTAATCAAAGATAACAAATATTGTGAAAAGTGGTTACATGAATTATAAATGCTTGAGGACAAGTGTATTCAAGCTACTAAACACCTCAAAGTATATCAATATTGTATTAAGTGCACATATAGAAACAAGGTTTGTAATCAAGAGTTTCAAGTGGGGGATCTAGTGTTGAAATAAAATAAGAAAAAGACATAAAAGTAAGGAAAATAAATGCAAATTCAAACCCAATTGGTTGGGTCCATTTTTTATTATATAAAAATTGGTACAAAGGGTTATAATTTAGCTACACAAGAAGGAAAACCTTTGAAAACCACTATAAACATCATGTAATTGAATAGATATTATATTTAGTATAGCTCAAATGATCACAAAATAAAAAAATATGATTTACATAGATTCTTGATTATTTCATCTTGTTATTCCTGTACTTCTTTAATATGTAATTAATTCAATTAAATTCTTCTATCCCTTGGATCTTACTAAATTTTTGTCCTCTTGCCTCTTATTTTTCAATTTCTAGATCTAAAAAATCCAACACAATGATTTATAATACCATCATTTGCCATTACCCTTGTATTTTTCATAGTCTGAAATGATAAAATTAAATTTTTTATCAAAGAAAATATTTTACAATAATAATTAGAAATGACAACTATTACTATCCTAAGCCAGTCAATTATGTTGTATAGCATTTTTCACAACCAAATCATAAATTGAGCACATAGATCCTTAATACTTTTATTTTTTTGATATTTCACTCAGTTACAATATACAAAACAATACTTATTCATGCAAAAGTATTTATTTTGTGTGATATATTTTTCATACATGCATGTTAAATACTTTGAAAAGTGTGAATTTAATGAGAAAATGATGTACAATCATTCCTCCACATATATATTTTATTTACTTTATTCTACTTTCGATCCCATTGGTTTCATGTACATACTTATTTTGTTCTAAATTTCAAAATTCAAAAAGTAGAAAAAACTCAAATATGTCAAAAATATAAAAACATTCAGAATATTCTAAAAATCCAAAATCAAGATCTGATAATAATTAGACATATATTTTACATCATTATCATCTGTTATTTATCTCACAATTGGTAGATAATGCACTCTTTTTATATCACATATGCATTTCAATGGTATTTTTGAGTGTTATGTAAAGCATACAATTTCACATGGACTAAGATGCAGGACTTGCCTCTACCTATGAGCCATGTTAAATTGAGGGCATCTTATCAATGGGTTATAATATTTATAGGTGTTACCATTCTATGATTCATATACTATAGGCTATGTATTCTTTATAAATGTCTTGATAATATCTCAATATTACATTATTTACATGAATATTCTATTTTATAGGATATGATCACATTAGATGTATATGGTGTAGATTATTTTCTAGTTTTGTGATCTATTGATTAAATTACTTGTACATAGTAGATTACAAATTTTCTTGTATATTATTTATGGCCCTTGGCCCTTGTATGCAAATTTCTTAAACATCTCTATGAGATTTTTGTTTGGTATTTATAAAATTTGAACATGTCTATTTTTTTAGGCCCTTGGCCCTTTATTTTATGCAACATTTGAACATGTTCTGTAGTTGAGACATTATTCATGTCCTTTGTTTTTAGTGCTTGATTAAGTGGAGTCATGACCATATAGATATATATGGAAACCAAAAATATGACCGTATAGATATATATGGAAACAAATTTTTGAATCAATCCCAAAGTGATTCAAAAAGATTCCTTGGTGTAGGTCTGCCTGCTTAGACATAGATTCACTCAAATGAGTCTCTATCACCCCAAAAGTACAATAATATGACACTTCATACACTTGAAAGTTCATAGAGTGAAAATATATTTTTGAGGTCCTCATATTTTACTCATTATGCCTGACATTGAATGCATTTGAGATTGACCATATCAATTATATTTATAGTTATAATCAAATTTAACTTCATATTTTTCATGATGTTGTTCTCCTAATTCATAGAGTAAGACTATATAACATAATATATTTATGGATTAGATGGACCAAAAAACTCTCCTAAAACCATTGGTGCATGTGTAATCAAGGTGTTGTACCAAGCTTAGCGATATCCCTTCACAATCTTGAAGATATACTAACAAAATATATCACTTTCTATCAAGGTGGACATAAAATATTAATTTATATCAAGGTGGATATTCACAATGGTGGTGAATCCTATGAGAATGAAAATCATGATTATGGTGAAAATTAAAAGGTGACTATTGAAAATATTTATAATCTAGTAAAAAATGGCAAATTTATTACCAAGATTTGTAATAGAGAGAAAAATCACTACAAAAAGAAAAATATATCAATGGAACAAAATATATACAAAATTGTAGCTTTAGAAAAACATTGCAAGCCTATAAAATTATTACAAGCTTAAGAAAGCATTATAGACATATAAAAGAATCACAAGCTAGGAAAAACATTCTAAGATTGGAAAAACATCATAAGCCTAGTAATGCATCACAAGCCTAGAAATGCATAGTAGGCCTAGAAAATTATCACAATATAGGAAAAAGTATCATAAAATGGGGAAAACATCACAATATTTAAAAATCATCATGGGACTAGAAGCTCATCACATGCTGAAAAAATCATCATAGTCCCAAAGAAACAATGTAGCACTATAAAGCATCACAATCTTGGAAAAAAATCATGTGACTAGAAAATCATCATGGGACTGTAAAAATGTCACAATATAGCCTGGAAAATCATCACATGCTTGGAAAATCATCACAACCCTAAATAATCATCATAGGATTGGAAAACCATTACAGGCATAAGAAAACATTGTAGGCCTAGAAAAGGTTCATAACCCTGGAAACATGTTGATTGCTTGGAAAACATTACAGGCCTAAAAAATAATGAAATCTACAAAAACTATATGAATTAATAGAAGTGCATAAATAATCTCAAACATGTTATATGGGGTGAAATCATGATGCATACTTATAAAATTGACTCTATAATTTTATTTTTCTAAATTATAATACTGTAATTATTTTGAATTGGATTAATATATTTGCCTACATGCTATAAATTACAATGTTAGAAGTGTTTTGAATTAGAGCAATAGATTTCTTGATTAAAATCTACAAATTCTTTATTTATTTTTATGTTGAATCATTGCGTTATTATATTTCTTTATACATTTCAAATAATTTTGAAGTCACAAGGATAGAAGATTCGTGCTTAATTTTAAGTATGTGTGTGTGTGTATAGTACATTTTAAGGACAAGTATGGTGAATTTAAATAAAAAATAGAAATTTCCCTATGAATTTTTATCAAATGGTATCCAAGGGTCCATATAATGTTTGGATATCCAAACATATTTTAAAATCTTAGACCATCAAATTTTTGTCTATCCAAAAAAGAAACCCCATTGGGCCTAGAAATTATTTTCATAGACAATGGTAATTTACATGATTTTTTGGACAAGTGCTTTAAAACCCGAAATTAAAACAATATAAAATTTATAATTTGAAAAAAAACAAGAAAAATATGAATATTCACCACTAAAATTTTCCCAAGGGCCCTCATGATTTGTATATGTTTACCTAGGTGGCTGGGGACCTTTACGACTTTCATACTAATGAAAGGAGGATAAAGGTCCCTATTTATATAAAGGGCCCCTTGTGCCATTAAAATTTATGCCTATAAGTCTAAGGGATATTGTATTATAGATAGGCCTTCATATAACTAAGCCAAGGATACTCTTTATAGATAGTCATGGGCCTCACAGTGATAACTAGGATTTGTTAACTAATATTCCTGTATAACTTGACATGACAAGCTCATATGAAATAATTTTATATTTACATGTAATTTTTAATTAATCAATTTATCTTATCATTAGTATTAATCCATTAAAAGTGAGATGATATTTTTACTTTTTAAAATTAACAATGCATATCTTAGATAAATATATGTAAAATACAGAGAGATATCATTCTCGAGGTGCTTATTCCACTTGTGTAAAAAATACAATATAATTTAGTTTCTTAGAGAATGATATCTCTTGGAATTTTTTACATAGATTTATCTAAGATAAGTATGCTAGTAACATCTATGGGAACTGCATTTATATTTAACATATAATATGAAACATTTCATAAAACTTTAAATGAGTAATATATATCACATTACATGATAGTAAATAAAGAATTTGTAAATCATCCAAATGTGTTGTTATCAATCAAATTTTCACCCTAAGGAGGCCTACGTTAGCTTCTTTAAATTTTATTTAACATGGAAACATCTCTCAAGTTGTGGGTGACCTATGGGGGATATGAGTCTCCAGATTGAAGGGATAGCTCCCTTATGCCACAACTATACCTAAAAATTAATATAATTAGTTTCAAGGAAAATGGATAGAAGTATATTAACACTAACCTAATAGAGTTGATGCACAAGGATTAACTCCACAAGACTACCTGAACTTGAACTATGAAAGAGCAATTTACAAAACTGATCTCAACACCCAAGGTTCTTCTAACATGAGTGTTTCAACATGAAGGTAATATGCCATGTATTTATAAAGGTAGATGAATATAATGTCTTATTATAGACACGAATACTCTTCCTTATACTTAAAGACACAAAAAACAACTAACTACATATCATGTGACCTACTAGAAGGCATATTACTTTCACAAAGCATGAAAGAGTGAGATGAACATAAGGAGAGATAACTATCACTTTCCATTTAACTATGAAATAATTAACATACATAAAAAAAAGGTTGATAAATTAAAACTAACTTTAAATATTTTATTCAAATGTAAAATCAATACTCAAACTAGTAGGGCTTCACCATACCAGATGCAGATATCTTACAAGGCCAAAATTGGTTGTTTATATAGAGAATGAGGAAGAGAGAGAAGGGCATAGAAGGAGAATATTACCAAGTGTCCACATGGAATTTAAAAACAAGGAGTTATTAAATATTCAAAATAGACTTCCAAATCCGTGTGTCTCTCTTTTGAATATTCTCCATCCTCCAAGTGGCATAAGAGTTAGAACTCAGCTAGACACCTTGATTATCTTCTTGAAAATTGCTTTTCCTTACATAAAAAGAGTGAAAAATGGGATTATTAATCATAAATTCACCATGAATTAATTAATACCTTCTCATTTGACACCTTACCTACATTTATAAACTCCTCTTATTTGACATTTGAGTGGAAACTATCATTCATATGCCTAGGTGTCTTGAAACTCCTCATTTCCCATGCCTAACTTTGTTCAAGTGGCTCAAAACATGAGTTCCTATTATCCAAAGCACTCTAACTCTAGGATAGGAATTAAAATACCTTATAATACCTCAATACCATCCATGAAAACCATTTATATCCATGCAATAGGTTTAGGTTACAATAGGTGAGAGAAAATTGGTCTTGGATGGCAATCATGCATGAAGGGAGCTCAAAGAGGTCTTAAGGCCAAATTGGAACTTTTAATGTTTTCCCCATCCATGGATTGTATTTAAATGTTTGTGATTTCATTTCACACCTATAAATGCCTTCATTTCTCATTTTTACACTCATTAGGCCATCCTTTCTATGATTGTCCTACTAACCATTTTTCACTCCCAAGTTTTACACCTTTTGTTTTGGATAAGTGCAACATTCTTAATTTTTTTATCCCCATAGAAAAATGACCAAGTGTTATTTATTTTAAAAAGTCTTTGCTTTGGGTTTTTTTCCAAGGCTAAAAGGAATTATTTTGTACTTTTTGTCTGAAATAAAAGGTCTAAAGGAATTGGTCCATTACAAGATTTTCAAAAGGCATCTTCAATATTTTTGAAGGAAAAGTGTCCTTTGCAACTTTTTTGAAGGGTTTGTTATTTAAAGGAATTGGTCCATTTTAGGATTTAAAAAGGATCATTTCTCTTGAGAAGGGACATTTTCAAAATTCTGAAAGGTACATTTCCATTCTGTTGAAGGGTCTTTTTTTCTTGCAAAGTGTCCTAAACAGGGTTTTTGAAGGGTACTTTACAGATTTTAAAAAGAAAGGTCCCTTACATTTTTATAAAAGAATTCTCTTGTAACTTTTTTGAAGGATTTGGTGTAGACATTTTTTCTTATGAAGGGTCTTTTTCTCTTACAAAGGGATGTTTTCAAATTTTTCGAAGGGCACATTTTAAGTTTATGAAGGTACAATTTACACTCTTGAAAAAGTGGTCACTTAAATTTTTTTGAAAGGTACTTTCAATTTCTCTAAAATAATTGATCCTTACAATTTTTCCAAAGGAATTGTTGCAGACATTTTGTCTGAAATAATTCTTCGAAAGAGTCATTTGCAAAACTATAAAGGAATTAGACACAACAAGCTTTCTAAAAAAAAAATCCTTATGCAAGTGCCCTACAAAAAGTCCAAAAGTGTACTTTGGAAAGATTTGAAGGGACATTTGTAAAAATTTTGAAGGGTACTTTTCTATGAAATGTGCCCTACACACTTTCTCGAAGGGTTTATTCTTGAGAAAGTGTCCTTTTTAGAGCTCTCCAAAGGGACATTTCAAGAATGTTGAAAGGCATGTTTAGGATTTTAGAGAGGTAAAATTAGAATGCCTAAGGGTTATTCTTAGCAAAAGTTTCCTTCAAATTTTTTTTGAAGGGACACTTGCAGAAATCCTGAAAGAATTATTTTAGACATTTTATTTGAAACAATCTTTCTAAAGGAACACTCCAAAAGGCCCAAAAAGAAATGGACCAATCAAAAGGGTCCTAAAAGGTTATTTATTTTGGATAAAATGACCATGGGAAATTATTTGGAAAGAATACCTGAAGGAAAGACCCAAAGGAAATGGTCCCGATAGAGGGATATTTATTTGGACATTGATTTCAGGATGAGGGACTAGCCATTGGATTTCAAACAAGTGGTCCTAGGTAGATCAATGATCTTCATTAAAATGCTCAAGGATCTAAGGTTTCATGTTCTTCATATACCAAATTAGATTAGAGGGCTCATCTCACCATTGATTAGATCAAGATCTGAGTCATTTTTGATGACCAATCAAAAGAGGAAGACAAGGCCAACAAAATGAAAACAACTCTTCCTTAAACCATTGCACACCTCAATGAGCTAATGGGAAGCTGCTAGCATTAGGACAAGCCTAAGATAGGTGGACTCATTATATAGCCATATTGATGCCATTGATCAAAATATCTTGATTGAGAAGCATATTTGAGAGAGAAAGCCAAGAGTGTTCAAGGAAGGTGACATGGATCAATTGGATGGCCTAAATGAACATCATTAGCAAAGATGGTTATAGCTGAATATGGAGACTCCTAATATATTTATTCCTCTCTTTGGCACCCAAAGGTCTGTCCCTCTCACTTCTTCTCTATTATATATACAACCCTTGGGCTAGTGTAAAAATAACCATGTAGTGTATGGTAAAGCCCTATTTAATTGATGTCATGTTTAGCCTTTAAGCATTAGTACAAGTCCTTTTATTTTCAAGTTTTGAATAATTTTTTAAGTGTAGAAGTGATGTATTGTGATAAAAAGTGATGATTTCCATCCTTCTGTTCTTTATCCTTCACACCTGAGCAAGATTTTTAGTCTAACAAGTCATGTAGAGTGTATCCAAGTTTGTTGAATTGTTGTAAGTATTTAACTATTCTTGAAATGTGCAACTTGACTTTTAGTTCATTTTCCTTTTTTTATTTCATACATCTCACCTCTATACTAAAATATTTATGTTAGAATCTCTAGAGCTTGAAAAGGGTATGTGCATTTTTTTGTATCATGCATTAAGATATGATATTCATGTGGAAGATAATATTGGTGCATCACCATTATTATAATAGGTTTATTTTATGCAATTTCTAACCCTTGTCCTTTCAATCAAGTTGGTTTAGATAGAGGTTATTTTATAGAGACAAATTCAGGGAGCTAACCCCTTTAAATTTAAAGGCTCATTTCCTTTATAGGTATACCCACATGCCTAAAAATGTCCCGACATTGCCCAAATATAGAAGAGGATTAAACACTCTCTTATAGGGTGAAATATTTGGAGACAATAGTTATGACACACTTAGTGGGGTCAATTATTGACATGTTAAGGTGAATACTAGTCTTGACAAGCCTAAGGTTGTAGAAATATTCCTAACCCAACATTTGACGACTCCAAAAGGTGAGAATCTCTAGTTGTAGATCAAGCTTCCCACATTATACTTCATGGTCCTCACTAGGTCATCTAGGACTTCTGATCAAGCCTCTCTAGTTGAAGCTTTTATTGAAAAATAATGCCCTAAACCATTCTTAGTGCCTAGAGATCCTTAACAAGGAGGTTTTGGAGAAGAAGAAGTTGAGAAAGTTGGAGAAATAGGAGATCAAGAGGAAAGAAGATAAATGGATAAGCAAAAACCTTTCCTAGCCTTTAACACCTAAAATCTAATTGACCTTCCTACATATGACCCTATTCCTCCCAATGCTACCAAGAGTATCCCTAGTTTTACTGGAGAGGGTCTTATGACCCCATCTGAGCATATTAGGGGCATCTCAAATTTTTGTAACTTCTATAATGTCACCCGAGCCAAAGTCTATTCACTCATAGGAAAAAGGAATCTCGTCCCATCCTTCATGAGGGGTTAATTCTTATAATTGAAGGGCATTGCAAGAATAAGGCCATTGTAAAGAATCCTTATTCGAGAAAATACAAGGACTTACGGAGTAACAAGAAAGAAACAGTAAAAGGGAATGAAAAAGCTAAATTCAAACTCCCAAGCTTCAATAACTAGACTGCTGATAAGGAAACAGAGTGGGAAAGTTCTGAAAACATTGGGGAGGAGAGTCTGGAGGAAGAAGGAGGAACAAAAAGTGGGCATTCAAGTTCTAGTGAGGAAGAATAAGTGCAAGATAAGAATGAGAAAGGAGTAACTATAGAGGAAAAGTCTAAAAATAGCAACCATGAGTTTGAGGAAAACCAACAAGTGTTTGAGGAAATTGATAAAGATCTAGATGATCCTACTGTGGACCCTGATCCAATTAATGAAAAGGAAAATCTAGTTCAGGTTGCTAACCAAATATTGGAAATGGGAGCTCAAGTAAAGGAAGTAACAAAAATGTAAGCCCTGCTGAAACAAAGGAACATAAACGAATGGAAACAGAGGAAGATATTGAAGAAGTTGGAAGCAGTCCTAAAAAGAACATAGAAGATTGGAGTGACAAAAGGCAGAATGACGAAAGGTACCCACCTACTAGATTAGCCAATTGCAAAGCTGATGCTACTCTTCAATTCGATTTATGGACGTATAAGGAGATAATGGAAATCAATAGGAAAATGGAAATAATGGAGGGTAAACAGGAGCCAGTTTGGAACAAAATCAATAACATGGAAAAGCAAATGAGGGATATTCTCATAAAACTCAAAGATTATGAGAACAACCTAAGGGAACTCATAAAGGAAAGCAGAATAAAGATGGAGGAGGTAACCTCTAGCAATTTTGTTGCTGTTGTAAACATTGGAAAAAGAACAAATGAGGAAATCAAAACTTTTGAGGGGCCTAGCAAGAGAACTAGACAAAGCTCAAGAAAGAAAGCAATGTAAGAGGGATCTACGCAGGCGACTGCTGCCATCCAGGACATTGTTGTGAAAGGTAAGGAAGCAGTGAAGATGATATTGGAACTAGAAGAATAGTTCCTAGTTCTTTTAGTTGGTTCTGCTAGTTGGTTGTGATTTTTGGTCTTGGTACCTATTTTTTTGAACTCTTACTATGGAGTTTCCAGGTCTCTATAAAACCTAGGGTCTATCTTTGGTTTTTTGTTTGTTAGCTTCAGGTCTTTATATCTTGGTTTTGTTACTTCCGTGAAGTAGGCTTTAGGCTTTCTTGTGGATGTTACTGTTTTATCTTTCTCCTTTTGTTTAGGGTTTTGGGGTCCCTTCAAAACCTATTTTTACCTTAATCTAAAACATTAGATTGCTTGTTATGTCTCTAAAAGGCAAGGCACTTGATTGGTAAAGGACTTTGGAAGGTGGTTGCATTACAAGTTAGGATGGCTTCGGGGAATTGTTGGTGACTAGATTTGAAAATAAGAGTGACCATTATTCACTGATCCATCAGCTAAACATGATAAAGAGACATCCTAATGAATCCATGAAAGATTTTAATGAAAGATTTCAAAGGACTTGGCATAGATTACCACCTGTCATGAGACCTCCTTCAATCTTTGTGTTCCCCACTTATCTCAAGGGTATTTTACTAATGTGGTAGTGATGTTATATTAAATGGGAGGATTCACTCTACCAAATGCATATGAGATAGCTATTGAAGATGAGAATAGCTTAATACAAGCTAGAAAGCTACCTCCAAGAGTTTACATGCCTTTGCTTTCTCATAGTTTGATTGAAGATCCAAGCATAACACAAGTTCCTAACACCAATGTCAAGCCAAAAAACTTTCCCAAGAAGATGGATAATGTTGTGGATAAATATGAAGAGATCCAGTCATTATGAGCTCAACTCAAGTAAGCTTAGTTTCAGGCGAGTGCTCCACCTAACCCTCAATACTATCCTCAACAAGGCTATAGAGCTATACTCCAATAAAACTACCAAGGAAGAGGACAAGGTCAACAAGGTTTTAACAAGCAGCCCAATGCCTATAATTGTAATTCCACTCCTTTCATGAAGGCTATTGTTCCAATGCATGTTAACTTTGTCCAAGGAGAAGATCATTTAGACCAATGGGGACAAACTCAAGGTCAGTTTATGCATGATGATGGATAAGCCAACCAAGCTTTGGTGACACAAGACAAAAATACTCCTTACATGACATCAGAAGAAGTGAATCCAAGCCAAATGGATATTCATGGAGAAGGTAGCAACCAAAGTGTAGGTATGATGAAATTTCAAGCTAAGGATGATTATGTGTTGAATCAAAGCACATCAATTAAATCCAACACAAGATTTAGGAAGAGGGCTCTAGGAGATGTTTTGGAAGTACATGTGACTCCAAGTGATGCCTCTACAAGGCCACAAAGTGTGAATCCTAGTGTAATACCTACTACCAGTCATGCCCCTCAACAAGGTCAGAATGTAAGTAGGATTGCCAAGCCTAAAATGTAGTAGGTTCAAAATCCCTCACCACCTTCAATAATTTAATAAAAGATGAATAATTCCTCTCTAAAAATTGTTTATTCTTTGAATAATACCAAGACAAACATATCTCTTTGAGAAGTCTTGCATATGCCTGGTCAAAAGGAGCTCTTACAAGAATAACTTGCAAACATTCAAATCGCCACTCAAAATTTAAAACACAATAGTATGGCCCTTACCAATTCTCTAATTCATATCTTAGAGACCTACACAAAATCTAAAAATCCTCCAACTTTATACCTCACACTCATTGTGGGAGACAAGTTGGTTCACAATTGTATTGTAGATAGTGGAGCTAGTACCACTGTCATGCCTAAAGTGGTGGCTAATAAGTTGGGATTGAGGTATGAACCACATAGTAAAGGTGTGTTATAGCTTGATGGAACTATAAACAATATATTTTAATTGGTTATAGGTCTAAAATTATTTCTACATGATTTCCCATGTTTCCCCATTTTACAATACATTATGGTGGTAGACTTTCTAGCTCATTTTGCTATCTGCTTGTCAAGGGACTTCACAGTTAAGATAAGAGGGTACCTTTCTGATGAGTAGTATTTTATAACTTTTAAAACAATATATGGAACCAAGGTGACTATAAGGACTCAAACCATGGTAAGGTTTCATATTGAGCCATACATGGAGACAATTTCAATTTAGAATTGTCTAATTAGCAAAGAAGAAGAAGGTGTCATGGATGGTGAAGCATCCTCCCCCCTTGAAGGTATTTCTAATCTTTTTATTGATAATTAAAACACTAAAATTCATGTAATTGATCCATATACATTCATAGAAGATACTAATTTTGGAGTTTATTGTATACATGAAAATGATGTTTCAATCCCTTCATTCACTAATGAAGGCTATGAACTTGAAGGAATATGGGAAATGTTTTTTGATGTCTCAAGAAGAAAAGTAGGTGTAGGAGTTGATGTTATGTTATTTTTTCCATCAAATAATAAGTACTAATATTTATATATATTCCACTTTAGCTACACCTATAATGTGGTAGAATATGAAGGCCTAGTTCATGGCCTCTAATGGGAAAAGAAGAGAGGGTTTAAGAATTTGAAAGCTTAAGGAGATAGTGAATTAGTCATCTATAAAGTGAGAAATCAAGCTATAGAAAAGAATCCCTTTCTTAGTTCCTACAAACATAGGGTATGGGACCTACTTTAATACTTTGATGCCTTCAACATACAACCCATACAAAGGGATTCAAATAAACACGCTGATAGATTGCTTGCCATAGGAGCACAGTTTGACATAGTTACTGATGTAGGGAAAGAGAAGGATCAGTCCCATATCAAGGTCATTATGAGGCCTTATATTATATATAATGAAGTATCATGGTAGGTTCTTAAAGGTGATAAACACATTTCACACTTCTTACAAAATGAGGTAGGTTTCTCCTTAAGGAACCAAAAGAGACTGCATGATCAATATGAAGAACAAATTATTCAGTTGAAGAAAAATAAGATACCTAAGGGGTTGATTACTTTAGAGATATTTTTCAATGAATATGATAAAAATAAGAAAGAAAGAGCGAACATGTCAAAAAAAGAGAACTATGAGAGAGTCATGATTTACAAGGACAAACTCTGAAAAATTGGTAAGGTATGTTCTTTGTCCAAGAGGCAAGCCTTTATTGAACTATGAAAAGAGTTCCATGACATATTTGTTTGGGAATACAAAGATTTTAAAGGGTTTGATACAAGTTTATCTCATCACACCATTAATTTAGAACTTGAAGCTAAACTAGTTAGGCAAAAATAAAGGCCTATCAATCCCAATATAGAGGAACTCATGAAGAAAGAGCTGACCAAGTTGATTGAGTCTAAGGTTATCTTTCCTATCAAACACTCAACTTGGGTGGCTAATATTCTACCTTCCTAAAATAAGAATGGAAAGATAAAAAATTTATGGATTTTTGAGACAATGTCTCTTAAGGATCATTATCCATTACCTTCCATGGAACAAATTCTGTAAGTGGTTTTAGGTTCTCAACACTTCTCACTTCTTGATGGTTATTCAAGTTACAATCAAATACTAGTGAATGAAGAGGATTAGTTCAAGATAGACTTCACTAAAAAATATGGGACCTTATGGGAAGATACCATTTGGTTTATCCAATATTGGAGCTACATTTCAAAGGGCAATAGACATGGCTTTTAAAGGTTTGATCAATAGTTTTCTACTTGTATACCTTGATGATATAGCTAATTTTTTCAAAGGGTGCTACTGACCATATAAAACATCTAAGGTAGGTTTTTGAGAAATGTAGGGAGTATGGAATATCCCTTAATCCAAAAAAGTGCATATTTGTTGTCTATGAAGGTAAGTTATTGGGTCATATTATTTCAAAAAAAGGCTTGTCTATTGACCCTAAGAGGATTGAGGTTATTCTAGGATTTTCTTTACCTCAACATAAAAAAGGACTGTAAAGCTTCTTGGGTAAAATAAACTTTGTAATAATATTTATTCTAGGCTTTTCAACTATGGTAAAGCCTATCACAACCATGCTCAAGAAGAACCAAACTTTTTATTGGACAAAGGAAGGTAAGAGTAGTTTTGAGGCAATCAAGCAAGAAATTGCAAAACATCCTACTCTCTTGAACCCAAACTTTGCCAAAGATTTCATACTCTATATGTTTTCTAACCTTGATACAATCTTAGTTATGCTTATACAAAATAATGATGAAGAGGTAGAGCAACCAATTGCATTCTTCAACCAAGGATTGGAAGATTATGAGGTCAAGTATACATTTGTTGAGAAGCATTCTCTAACATTGGTAAGAGGATTGAAAAAATTCAAACACATGGTTTCAAACAACAAGATACATATCATGGTTTGTTATCCTAGCACCAAGGAGTTTATCCTAAGCAAAGACCTCAATGAAAAGAGAGCTGCATGGATTATAAAGGTGATGGAGTATGATGTGGATATTAAGGTTAGAAACTTGTTAAGAGGAAAATGATTATGTGAGCATTTAGCTTGAGATTTTCAAGAGCCAAAAGAAGAAGTCTTGATCAACCAAGTTCAACCCCAACTAGCTAATCACAAACAAGTTCAAGGTTGGACACAAGACATCATTAGTTTTATTCAAAATGGTGAGTGCCCCAATGGCTTGAACAAGTCTGAAATGAGGTATTTTAGATTGAAAACCATTCCTTACTATTTTTTAAATGGTATTCTCTTTATAAAAGATGTGAATGGTGTGGTGTTGAGGTGTGTTAATAATTATCAGTTTGATATGCTACTAGAAAAGTTTCATAATGGTTCAGATGGAGGTCATTTCTCTATTAGGATGTTAGCTACAAAGATAATGAGGGATGGTTACTATTAGCCTAGTCTTTTTAAGGACTGTTACCTATGGGCTAAAAAGTTTCCTCAATGTGCCTTCTTTGTAGGCAAACAAAAACTTGCAGCCCTTCTATTGAATCCTATCCAATTAGACTAGCTTTTCATGTAATGGAGCCTTTATTTCATTTATATGATCAACCCTCCATTAAGTGTTGGACACAAATATATATTGACTACTACTAACTACTTCAAAGGTGGGTAGAGGATATTTCATTAAAGGAGGCAAGTGAAAATACTATCTTGGAGTTGTATGATAGCATTATAAAAAGGTTTGGAGCTCCCTAAGTTATCATTTCTAATAATGCACTTGCTTTCATAAGTGCTAAAAATTTTGATTGGGAAAATAGGAATGGAGTTTACTTGAGTGCTTCATCCAACTATTACCCTCAAGGAAATGGGTTGGCTGAGTCTCCTAACAAGAGTCTCATCAAGATCATTATGAGAACATTGGAGAACATTCAAAGAGTATGGCATAACAAGTTGAAGATAGCCTTATGGGCTAAAAATATTACTCCCAAGATATCAATTGGTAATTCTCCCTTTGTGCTTGTTTATGGGAGAGAGGCTAGGTTGTCCATATCTCAAGAAATCCCTACTCTAAAACTTGCACAATAACTAGAACTACTTGAAAATACTCCAATGGAAGTCAAATTGATAGAACTAATGTAGCTATAAGAAGCAAGAGACAATGCACACAAGACCATGGAACACCACCAAGTACTTATGAAGAAGTCTTTTGATAAAAGAGCAAGTGAAAGAGTGTTCAAATAAGGTGACTTTGTTCTAAAATGTGATGAGAATAGAGCAAAACCAAGTAGACATATAAATTTTTACACTTTGTGGAGTGGCCTTTACATCATTAACAAGTGCAAGCGAAGTAACTCTTTCCATATGACCAAGATGAATGGATAAGAATTGCCTATCCCTGTGAATGGAATACATATAAAGTTTTATTATTAGTCCTTACAAGTCTATTGTAAATAGTATTTAAGTGTGTTTCCTTTGGTTTACTATTGTGTTCCCTAAGTGCTTTATAACACAAGTGTGTTTCCTTCCTTTTGTTTAGTGTATGTCTTTGCCTTTGTGCATATGAATCAATCTAGCTTATGTTTTTGGGCCAAAAGTCTATTCAACTCATTTTTTAGTGACTATATGCATGACTCCATGCCCAGTGAAAGGATTTAGGCAACTAGTCTTAGACATAGTAGGCATGCCTCCCCTTGGAATCACCAAGAATGTTAGCCATTTTTCACTCCCAGGTTTTGCATCTTTCATTTTAGATAAGTGCAACATTATTAATTGGTTTATCCACATAGAAAAAAGACCAAGTGTTATTTATTTTGGCAAGGCTTTGCTTCAAGTTTTTTGTCCAAGTCTCAAAGGAATTATTTTGGACTTTTTATTCGAAACAAAAGGTCTGAAGGAATTGGTCCATTTTAAGATTTTTGAAAGGCATCTTCAAGATTTCTAAAGGAAAAGTGTCCTTTGTAAATTTTTTGAAGGGTTTGTTCTTTCAAGGAATTGTTCCATTTCAAGATTTTTGAAGGATCATTTCTCTTACGAAGGGACATTTTCAAAAGTTAGAAAGGTACATTTCTATTCTACCAAAGGGTCTTTTTCTCTTGTGAAGTATCCTAAACAAGTTTTCTGAAGGGTACTTTATATATTTTTGAAAGAAATGTCCCTTACATTTTTTCTAGAAGAATTGTCTCTTGTAATTTTTTGAAGGATTTGTTGAAATTTTGTTGTCTGAAATAATCTTTTTGAAGGGTCTTTTTCTCTTGCGAAGGGACGGGCACATTTCAAGTTTTCAAAGGAATACTTTATACTTTTCAAAAGGGCACTTTCAACTTTTTTGAAGGGTCTTTTTCACAAAAGAGTGTTCATTTGAAATTTTTTGAAAGGTACTTTCATTTTTTCTAAAAGAATTGATCCTTAAAATTTTTCCAAAGGAATTATTGTAGACATTTTATCTGAAACAATTCTTCAGAAGAGTTATTTACAAAAATATGAAGGAATTAGACATAACAAGCTTTCTGAAAGAATTTGTTCCTCATGCAAGTGCCTTACAAAAATTCTAAAAATCCTTTAGAAAGATATGAAGGGATTCTTATAAAAAATTTAGAGGATCTTTTTTTATGCAAAGTGCCCTACACACTTTCTCAAAGGGTCTTTTCTTGAGAAAGTGTCCTTTTCGATCTTTCCAAAGGGACATTTGAAGAATGCCAAAAGGCATGTTTAGGCTTTTAAAGAGGAAAAATAAAAATTTAAAAGGGTTATTCTTGGCAAAAGTGTCCTTCAAAAAGTTTCTGAAGGGACATTTGTAGAAATCTTGAAAGAATTGTTTCAAACATTTTGTTTGAAATAATCTTTCTTAAGGGACACTCCAAAAGGCTTGAAAGGAAATGGATCAATCAAAAGGGGCCCGAAAGGTTATTTATTTTAGAGAAAATGCGCATGGGAAATTGTTTAAAAATAATGCTCAAAGGAAAGGCCTAAAAGAAATGGTTTGAAGGGATGATCTCAGTGAAGTGATGACTATATGGATGTCAACTTTAAGATGAGGGACTAGCCATTGGCATTCAAACATGTGGTCCCAAGCAGATCAATAGTCTTCATTCAAATGCTCAAGGATCTAAGGGATCACATTCTTCATCTACCAAAGTATATTAGAGGGCTCATCTCACCATTAATCAGATCAAGATCTGAGTCATTTTTGATGACCAATCAAATGAGGAAGACAAGGCCAATAAAATGAAAATGACTCATCTCGACATCGTTGCACACCTCAGTGAGCTAGTTGGAAGCTTCTAGCATCAGGATAAACTTATGATAGGTGGACTCATTTATATAATCACATTGATGTCATTGCTCAAAATATGTTGATTCTGTTGGGCAATCATTAGAGAAGAATCTTTGAGAGAGTAGGCTAAGAATGTTCAAGGGAGGTGACATGGATAAATTAGATGGCCTGAATGAGCATCATTGGCAAAGATGATTGTAGCTAAAGATAGAGACTCCTAACAAATTGATTTCTCTCTTTAGAACCCAAAGGCCTCCCCCTCTGACTTCCTCTTTTCTATATATACAACCCTTGGGCTAGTGTAAAAACAACCACGTAGTGTATGGTGAATCCCTACTGAATTGATGTCATGTTTTGCCTTTAAGCATTAGTACAAGTCCTTTTATTTTCAAGTTTTGAATAATTGTTTGAGTATATAAGTGATGTATAATGATAGTAAGTGATGTTTTTCCATCCTTTTGTCCTTTATTCTTCACACCTAAGCAAGAGTTTTAGTGTAACAGGTCATGTAGAGTGTATCCAAGTTTGTTGAATTGCTGTAAGTATTTAACTATTCTTAAAATGTACAAATTGCCTTTTAGTTCATTTACCTTCTATTATTTCATACATCTCACCTCTATACTAAAATATTTGTGTTAGAATATCTAGAGATTGAAAAGAGTTTGTGCATTTTGTTGTACCATGCATTAAGATATGATATTCATGTGGAAGATAATCTTATTGAATCACCATTGTTAGAAAAGGTTTCTTTTATGCAATTTCTAACCCTTTTCCTTTCAATCAAGTTGGTTCAGATAGAGGTTGTTTTATAGAGACAAATTCAGGGAGCTAGCCCCTTTAAATCTAGAGGTTCATTTCCTCTATAGGTATACCCACATGCCTAGAAATGTCCCAACATTGCCCAAATCTAGAAGAGGATTGAACACTCTCTTCTAGGGTGCAAGATTTGGAGACAACATGTCCTTATAGGCATACCTATGTATGAGTTAGGTTTTATAGGCCTAGACAAGATCTCTAGTGTTTTCTTAATTTTGATTGAGTATGAGGGTCTTATGGGTTCATGTCATCACCATGAACCATATAAAATTATTCATGTCTCTTCTTACCTTTTTTATTATGAATGCCTCTATGGTCAATGTGTTTAGTTATAGGCTCATTAGGCCTAGATAGGACTCAAGTTCTTTCCATCCTTATTTTTAGGTCTAACGATCTCATAGGACCATATTTTAACCATTAAAAATTTCTAAAATGGTTTGAATTACCTTAAACCTCTCAAAAATCCTTAACCCTCTCAAACAAGCAAATACTTCTCATGAACTTAGGTAGGCTTGTGTATCCATTTGACTATGTGTAAAGATCTAAAGTGAGTTGGTTTAGTATTATTTATCATGACTATTCTTGTATGTCCATTGATTTTCTTGACCTCATATGGTCTCATTACCTATTTATGATATCAACCAACTCCTCTCACACTGACTATAGATGACTTTCTCTTAGTAAGGCATGTAGGCCTATGTATGCTCTTATTGACTGCATATGCAGGGTTTAGGTGAACTTGTATTGACAAATATCTTCTTTGAACCTTAATTTAGTTAAATTATACCCTCAATTAACTCTTTAACTTGTTTTATAATCTTAATTAAGCTCTTATGATCCTTTTATATGTGTTCTACCTTCTCTTTTTAACTTGAAGTTAGATTGATCTCTCTAGTAGACCTGTAGATAGTCTTTAGGGTAGTTTGAGTGCATACTTGGGTTGTCAGAATTTCATTTACAATTAATTAAAATATACATGGATTGTTATTATCTTTGGATTTTGTAACCTCCACAAATTTTACACAACACTACCTTCACAAATACACACTATTCAAGATTGCCTTCTCAAAAGGTGATTGTAGGTGGTCATGAGAGGAGGGTTTTATCATGAGCATTGGAATTTTATCTTATCAACTATATCATTCTAACTTGAATATATTAAAATATTATGTAATATTCATTTACACTACACTAAAACTTTTATTTGAATTTTCATAGCATTTTCAAACCCCTACTCTCCTTTCATATGTAGACCTGTATGGAAGCATTAGGCTTGTGAACTCAATATTCTGACTCTACTTTAGTTTTAAAATGGTTTAGGTGACTTAATTAATTTTTAAATTTCCTAATAAATTTATATTTAATCATGGTTCCACATCAACTCTTCTTTGATAGTTTTTTTTGGTCCAAAATGAGGACCTATAGGTCTAGGGCCTATAGGTCTTCATTTTGCTTGTATGGACTGCAAAGACAACCAAATTCTAAGTCTTGAAGTTTAAAGATTTCAAAAACTATTATCAATTACTTATCACATATTAAAAATCCTATAATTTATGAGTAAGCAACTGTTATAATCAAATTATCTATTCACCTGTATGGACTGTGTATATAGTTAACTTATGTGTAAGGTTTATGTGTTGATAGTGAAAGTCTATGAGTCCATTAATGCCTTTTGATCATACAATGTTGTATATCATGGGTCACATGGTTGTTTAGGAGTATATATAATACTTCTCCACTAATTATACATACTTCACATATAACTTGGGTCTTATTATTCTCCATTAAATTTTGAAGTGGAGAAAAAAAACAAAATCAGACCCTACTTGATGGATAATGCATAGTGACCTACTGTCACTCTTAGCAATTATTAATAAGGGAGGGGAAAAGAATATTAAAAAAATGACACTAATTTTAATCTTATTAAGACCCCTAAAATTTTCCAAAGTTTCATCTCCCAACTCTCTATCTCTCATGGGCATACCATGTATTTGATGTTTGCCTTTTTGAGCTTGTGAAGGCAGTGATGGAGGAGAAAGAGTGTTTGATGCATATATATGACCTAAAAATTGATCCAAAGCCTAAAAATTATCTTTGGAATCCCAAAGGATACTCTAAAACCATTTTCAACTAAAACATGATATTTCTAGGTTGTACAAGTGCCCAAAAATGCTTGTAAAGGGGTATTTTGCATAGTTTAGTTGTTGATCCTACATGTTTGCCAATCTATGACCATACCTAAACATTATATGACATTGGGTACATTAAGGGAACTTATTTAAAATTTTACATTTGAAGGTGGTACATACAACTCATCTAAATTAGCCAAAAAGGTGACTAAAATGACAATTTATTACATAAGAACATAATAAAAGGTTAATACATGATATTGTAGACACCTAAATCTAGCCACCAATGACCTCCAACCAAGATTTTGACCAATTTACACCAAAGTGTACAATTTGACTTAAAAAAACTAAAGCACATTAAATGAGTTGAATTTGACATATTCAAGTGACAATTTTGGCTAGGGTATCACTAAATGGGGCAATGCAATTTATGGGCTAGCTAACTTTGATCTAATCATTTCAAGTCAAAATACCAATTTTGCACCTAGGTTCTCTAGATTGATCTTTCCTATCAAATTTATTGTGTGAGATGTGTTCCTTTGTTATTTTGTGTTGGTAACATCCTAAATGGGATAATAGAAATAACACATTTGACATCGTATTCTAATTCCAATCCAGTCAAATTTTGGACCAATAACAAGGCATTCTGATCAATTTGATTAATTTGTGCATAAAGTGCTTAAAAATTCTTAAGAGATCATTAAACCAAATTATATCCTAATCAATAATTTCATAGAAACTTATTGAATAATTTGTTTTGGAAATGAATATTGAATATCTGCATCATTAGGTGACCTCATTTCTTGGGAAGACATCTCTAAGCCATAAATGCCAAAAATATCAAGATTCATACCCTCCATTCCTCATCAAATCCCTACATGCCTCTTAATTACTCCTCTATCCCAAATATTGGTGATCCTATTTATCAATTTTAATTGCAAAATTGGAGTAATCCTTAGCCACACATCTCAATCCTGAGATGGATAGTTTAGGTTGATTCTGATTAATCTCAAAAATCTATAAATAGGAGGTATTACCACATCATTTCTAAGATATGTTGGTGCAAATTTATTATGCTCAAATATCTTCAAAAGATTAATTTATGCAAATTTATAATGCAAGATGGGTTCTAAATGCTTCATGCAAACAAGTGTTACCATGCCCAATTGATTCCAAGCCAAGCCAAGCCAAAGCCAAAGGTGCCAAGGAGAGATGAAGGTAGCTAAACTTACATTGATGAGGAATTCATGAGCACAAACCAAGCAAGCTAATCGAAGAATACTCTTGGAGAATTAAGCAAAGTAAGAAATGTGTGTTTTCTTGCATTTTAGTTGGGCTTTATTAATTTGTCTTTCTTCACTAAGCTCACCCTAGTAACTAGGCATGAAAATGTTAGTTTAATGTTTTTTTTATTTGATTTCATTCACTAACACAATACTAATCTCCTCTTCTTAGTCAAATTCTTAGTTCACATAATGGCACACCCAGTTGGACCTCCCTAACCTTGAAAAAATGGTCACAAGGCTCCCTCAAGCAACTCACTAATCTTTTTCTTTAAAAATCTTGGAGTGGGAGGCCAAAAAGAGTGAAAAAATTGTGTAAAAAACACTTTTTTGTAAGTCATAGTTTTGTAAAAACACAGTCATGATATTATCCTACAAATGGTAGTATTGTAAATTGGACTAGAGGTATTGTGCTTAACTATTTATGTTTTGTTTTTGGACTAATTATTTTTTTGTGTAGGTTAGACAATACCACTATTGGCATAGTAGCAAGATTGTGCTACTATTAGTGAGGTTATTTAATTGATTCATGATATTATTTAATCATTATCGGTTTAGCGACAATACCACAACTCTCTAAGTAGTGAGATTATCCTGCTATTATTAGGATCATCAAATCGAGTCACAGTATTGTTACTAAACCATGTATGGGTTACAATACCATAATTTTCATAGTAGTAGTATTGTTCTTCAAATAGTGGTATCACTCTGTGAAATAGTGGGATTGTTATGTGTAAAAAACCCAAGAGATCTATTTTTCAAATTCATTGTTTCAAAATAAAGTAGCTTCAAGGCTAAAGGACATGCTAGCATTTTTGTTATAGGATTAAGCTTGAAAGTGGATAAAAACATGTTCAGATCACCTTTTGCATGCATTAAAATGGATTAAAAATGTTATTTTGGTGTCTAAAGTAACATTTAAAAGCTTAAGTGAGTTTTTAGTATATTTTTCAAAGTTTGCAATTAAGATCAAGGGGTTAAATGAGCACCACCTCCATTTTCCATTTGGGCTTAAAAATGATCACACATATCCAAGATTTTTGTCTTAAATTAGTTATTTAAGTTAGATTTTGTTTGGAAAAAAGAGGAATGTCACTTGTATGCTCTTCCATTTATCCCCTTTAGGGAACCCTTGGAATCAAAAGCACCATTCCTATTGCAAATAGCCTGGTCCAAGGCTTAGAAAGAAAGTTGTCTAAAGTGCTCCCCAAAAAGTCACTATAGTATTGGGTGACCTTGAAAATGACCCTAGAGTCTTTTTATTTTATGATTTCTTTATTTTTATGCAAACTTGGCTTGCGAGGGGGAATTCATCATCTCCCATGAGTTCTTTAATGAAGATTTGACTTGAGGTTTCACCTCCCAGCATTGACTTCATTTGGCTCCTAATTGGAGTTACACATGGGATGTAATGGCACTTTAGACATTGCACTACATTGAGTGAACACCAAGATGTAGTGATTGTAAAAAATACTAGACCTTTTTGCAATAAGCCAAGTGATACAGACCCAAAATCTATGCTTTTATTTTACATTGTTTGGCATGAAAGTCATTGTGCAATTGATTCCCCTAGAACATTCAAAAACTTTTAGATCTTAGACAAATCCCCACTTGTTATGAAAGTATTTTTGGTGCAAGGTGTGCCTCAAGGTCCATGTCATCATACTATAATTTGAGAGAAGGGGGGTGTAAAAAACCTATTATATAATGCACATTTACTTTTGGATGAATACTTAAAATCCTCTCAAATGATGTATATTGACAGATTCCAACAATACCAAGAAACTTTGTTAGTTCAAGATCTAAGAGTGATTAATTAGTTGGGTCTTATCATAAATTAAAGTCTTGTTTGGAGTCAAAAACTTGTTGTAAGCAAATGATTCCAAACCAAACACATATTCCTTATTTTCCTTTGAACAAAGAGGTGCTATGCTACCCATGTGAAATCATCAATTGGCCTTGCTTAAAGTTCATCAAAACTTGGGAGTCATATCATCCACTTTGGCACAATTATGATGACTAATTGAGTCTAGACCTTTACCAAAGTTGTTTAAGTCCTTCACTTATAATCTAAATTCTAAATTTCACCTTTATAAGTTCATAGAGTTGATGTGTTAAGTGGATTTGATGTTTTCACTAAAATTGAGGGAACTTAGGTTTAATTTCCAATTTAGGTTGAAGGTTGTTTAAAGACTCATGATCATTATCACCACTTGATAGACTTAAGCCATTTTGTGCTAAACACTTGAAATTTGAGTTTATACACCACAATATTTTGAGTCAAGAAACGTTGTGTTATGATATCAAAATTTTGGGAAACTATTTTTGCCTTAGAGATTTTTTGAAAAAAAAATTGTCACATCTTTTGGGCAGTCTAGTGTCATTACGTTACCCAAAATATTTTGGATATTATTTCATAAAACCTTTTACATAGAGTTAAAAAAATTTCCTACATTTTCAAACCATTTCGAGTGTACCTTTTGTGAACCTTTGTCTATCACAATTATCCTATTCATTTTTGTCTAGCTTATTTGTCCAAAGAACTAAGCTTTATACCATTATTTGTGAGAAAAGTAAACTATCTCTAAAATGACTTTTTGTTTCATACCTTATACCTATTTGATCAAGTTCATGTCCAAAATTCAAATGCCTAGTATTTTTTAGAAGTGTTTCAAATCCATTAGATTAAAAATCATCTCTATTTTCAAAGTCTAACTTTTGACATTGTTTGGCCAAGAGTCCTAACACATGCCTTGTTTGAGCTAAGATTTTGACGCCACATTTGGAAAAAAGACCTAAGAACTTTTAAATTCCTAGATTAGACTGATTTGAACCACTTTGACCTTAGAGTTTGGCATTTTGATTTTTGGTTCATTTACTTACTTATCTTTGTGTGAATAGTAAAATGTTAGATACTTCACGCTAGCTTGTTTCCTCACAAATCTTTGCATAAACCTTTTGATCTTTTTGATGACTCTAGACCAAGTTGGAACATCATCTATTTTAGATATTTTCCTTTTTAGAGTTTGTAAAAATATTTGACCTTTTATCAAAAAGCAATGACTATGGATCCCAACATGTATTCCTACACTCGTATTGGATTCATGTACAATCTAGGGATTAGTAATGTGGTTGTGTAGGAAGAAATGGTGCAAGACCCCTACGTAGATAATATTACTTATGAGATGGATTCTTATCCCTCTTATAATACTTAGTTATGGGTGTAAAGATAAGAACTATTGGCTAATTTTTTGGTTAATAGACCACCTTATTCAGAATAAGACCAAGAATAAACTACACAATACTTAGCTATCATACCCACAACTAATGAACTAGTTCTTCAACATCCATACTCTATTAATGCACCTTCCACATATGATCCATTTTGTTTGAGCATCATTTATTGGATAACAAATATGATATTTTGGTTAGATCCATAGAGGTAGGGGCCAAGTTTCCAGTAGACTTCCCCAATGAAAATTTACCAAGTCTAGTAAGAATGCCCCACAATATCATTTATGATCAATAGGCTTATTATAGAAATCCTTTGGATCTAATACAAATAACATATCAAGACCCTAATCTACCTAATAGAGGAAAAAACATCATGGAAAACCACTTTAATCAAATGTAGATAGCATATCAAACCTACTTGAATCTAGCATGGAATTTTAATCAGATGAACATGGTGAGCAAACCTCTTATTGACTTAGTTCCTTCAACAAGAGTTTTGATAAAGTTAACTGGTCAAGAGAATTAGAGTTTAGACCCATTCATGTGAAACACTTCAGTAGATAACTTGTTGCATATGGTCATTATTAAAGAAGTGTCTTCTGCTTCTATGTAGAATAATGAGCAAAATATAGTGGACAATGTGCAAGCAATGTCCAATTCCAATCAAAGTGGTACAAATGCACAAAAAACTAGTCAACATGTGCCTATAGTTAATACCATGAGTGAACCATCATACTAAGGAGTTGGAGTTTATTCACCCCAATGTCAACTAGTTGCTTCATCAAGTGTGCAACCAACCTGATTAGGCAGTCAACTAGTAACCAATGTCATGCCTCAATAGCCAAATGTGACAAATCCTACTCCTCCTCAAGAAATGATGAGTAGTATTCCATAAAAATAGACACAATCTAGTGTACCAACATAATAGAGGCCAAACATATTACCACCTTAATAAGGGGCAACTAATGTTCCACCTTTCTAGGTAATGACAGACATACCTCTTTAGTCACAAACTAGTGTACCAATCCAAAACTAAGTGATGACTAGTCAACAACATGTAAATATTAGTCAGTGATAAATGATAAATATTCAAATTTATATCACTTCCCTAGAGGGATTTTTTGTAACAAGGAGGCTCCCATATTTCTCAAGTACCTACTAGACAACCATTGGTTCAAAATGTGCCATAAATTTAGAGATAGGGTCTTGGTCCACAAGTTCCCACTCAACAACAAGGTTCGATTAATTAGAAACATGTCCATTTTCAATCACAAAAGGCATAGTATAGTTATATCCCTCCATCCCAATGACAAAATACTTTAATTCAAACCTTTATCACCAACCCAAACTAGAATATCGCATAACCAAATGTATAATTCTAAGTACATCCAAATCCATGTATGCATATTCCTGGTCTATTTCCCAACCAAACCAATGTACCCCAATAGATATCTCCATCATACTCTGGTTAAAGTGTCCCACTTATGACCTCCCAACCATCTACCCAAACCAATATTCTCCCTTAAACCAATGTTCCTTCTAGTTTCCTATTGCAAGAATTACAATAAATGAAGGATGTAATTGTTGCCATTTAGGTTGAGAAATAGACTAAAAATTTTAAGTTGGATGACATGTGTTCTTATCCATTCAACATGGAGTACTTACAGATACCATTTCCTCTAGGATATGAACCATTGAAATTTGACAAATACAAAGGGAAAGGTGACCCTAAGGCTCATTTAATAGAGTTATTTATTGCATGTCAACCAGTGGCATATAACAATATATACCTTTTTTGTTATTTCCAAGGAGCTTGGCTGGACAAGCCTTGGAGTGGGTTTTAAAGTTTCCCAAGAATCTAGTAACATATTTTGATGATCTTTCTGATAAGTTTGTGTAGTACTTCTCCTATAATCTTGAACATTAGATTTCATTGGTTGTCTTAACATAAGCAATGTAAAAATATGGTGAGAGTTTTGCAAGTTATCTACAGCAATGGAGAACTCTTACAAGCTAATTCACCCACATTTTACTTAGTAAATAATTAGCCATTGTGTTTACTAAAAATTTTCATAGTGAGATAACTTATAATATAGAACTACAATGTGCACATACTTTTAAGGAGATCATCAATAAAGGCTTATTGATTGAATGAGTTCTTATTAATAAAGCGATCATCAAGCTTACATTGACTAATCAAAATCAAGGTATTAATCAGGGAAGTGGCCAAAACCAACATCAAATTCAAGTGCAATCATCATAACTGACATAGGCCAATAATCAAGAAATACCAAAGCAATTTAACCATAATATGAATGTTGTTGGTAATGGAGTAACTGAGTCACATCATGTCTAAATGGTTCAAACATCATATGTACCACCTTTTTAGCTTACTCCTACCCAATAACCTCTCCCACCAATGCCTCAAGCACAACAACTAAGACATGCACAATAAATACAATAACCTTTTCCACTGCAAACCCCTCCTCCAAGGAGAACTATGCTTACGCATCATGTCTTTAGTGACCTAGGAGAGCCTATTGAGTCTATATTTTAAAAACTTACCACTATAATTTGATTAGTTAGCCTATACCAAAACATTATCTACAAGGCATTCCTTATCCTAATTGGTACCATGAAAATGAATTCTATGAATATCATTGAGTCAACGGGCATAATCTATGAAGATGTGTGAAAATCAAGCATTTAATCAAGAATATGTTGGAGAATGGGGAGATAAAATTTGATAATGGTGCTTCCACTTCCAATAAAACTATTTGGATTTATCAAACCCCTTTCCTTGACATAACAATCAATAGTAGTAGAATAAGTAGAAACAATAACAACACTAGCTAGTGCAACAACAAAATCAATAATATCAAAATCAAAGGCTAAATTAAAAGAATCAATAATAAAACCCACAACATCAGAACTATAGACAAAAACCAAAGTCATAATGGTAATAACTAACAAATTTACAATGCAGTTGCACATGACTACAATAGGATTGTAGGTCATATTATAAGGGGTAGCATCAATACCATCTTTATTAATCTTAGAATAAGTCTTAATCAATCTAGACCATTGCTAAACAATAACACTCAACCACATTACATAGACAATATTTTGTTGACCTGGGATAGCACACAAGTAAACCAACAAATTTGGACTTCCACTTTTGGGCATTACACTAATAACTTGACCTTGTCACGTGACCACATACAAGTGTACTGATAATTGAGACTTGTCTTATCTAGTCCCAACATTTGTTAGCAATTTTATGCTCTAGTATCTAATCTTGATTGTGAAATCACAACTTGAAGTTGAAATATTACTATCCCAAGCCCACAACCATATACCACTTTGCCTATTATCCAACCAACCGTTCAACGTCAGAATAAACCATTCACTATTGACCAAGATAAGAAGTTTGATATTGTGGAACAATTATAGAAGACATCAACAAAAATTTCTATTTTAGATTTTTTGTGAATGTCAACAATCCACAAGAACATCTTGAATGAGTTCTTGACCCAATCCACTATTTATAGTGACATATCCCCTAATAAATTTCAAGCTTTAGTTGGACACCTAGCTCCATCCCAACAAGTCACATTCAACCAAAGTGATATGTCTTCCCTTGGCCCAATCCATAATAATATATTGTTTATAGAAGTTTATATAAAGTAGCATAAAGTGAAACATGTCCTTATATACAATGGATCAGGCCTCAACATAGTATCTCTAAAGCTCATCAAGATTCTTGGGTACACAATGGTAGATCTCTAGCCAAAAAAAAAAACTATCAAAGCCTATGATAATTAGGGAAGAGAATCACAAGGCACCATTAACTTACTAGTTATCATTGGGCCTTTGACCCATGATACACTTTGCCATGTGTTTGATCTTGACTTTTCATATAACATGCTTCTAGGTAGGCCTTGGTTACATGAGATTCATGTAGTCCCATCAATGTTGCACCAATGTATCAAATTCTCCCACTCAAGGATGGAAGTGGATATTTCAGAAGATTTACACCCATATGAACACTGCAAACATCTTGAGGTCGAGTTTCAAATTTATATTTACCAATATGACATGAATCTAAGTTCCAAACAAGATAAAGGAAAGGCCATACTTATTGATCCACCATAGGATAATTGCATAGATATTAATACCTTAGATTCCCTTTCCCACATGCCACCTCCTAAAGCTTCTAATCATTTCACCATTTTAGATAATGGACCAGAGGAGTATGTGACCCATGATACATTCTATATTGCCAACCTTACTCAAAATATGAAGACCTTTGGGTGACCTAAAGTCACCCCACACATGCATTAGTAATAAAGGAATAAAGATAAGGGACCTATCATATTTTTACTAGGCCTAAAACTAGATCCTCTTGAAGGGGATGAATCATGGTTGTACAATGACAACCAAGCTAATTGTTATAAAAGTGAAAAGTATTTTATTCCAAATAGGTTCATGGAGCATCGAGATTATGAAGGAAGATGCCTCTGACCAAATCAACAAGGAACCATCAAGCCAATTTCCATGACTAAGTAAAAAAGACCCTATGGACTTGGATTTAAACCATGTGGGAATGACCCCACTTATCTTATTCAAATTCTATCACCAATGGCTAGTGATGGTGATGCTAATAGCAAAGCAAAGTCTGATCATAGCCTCACCTTTGATGACATAGCTAAGACTAACCTATTTGACAATAATGCCATTTGTACCCTTACTCTGGTCATTCATCACAACCCATTACCATTATACTATCCCCAATTGATAGATTGGGACCAACAAGAATCCAATTTATCAATTGATGAGTTTCAAAATGGTGAGGCATTCTATTACTTTTTAGGCCTTAAGGACAATATTCTATTGGGAGATCACAAGTCAAGATTCTGAATTACATTGGATCCTGAAGCCTATTTTGGAGAGTGGGTGAACACCCTTAGCCAAAAATAAATAAATAAAACATTGAGGTCCCAAAGTGAAAATCTCTTTGAGGCAATCTCTGACTAGGGAAAAAGTAAAGATAAAATCTAGTCTAGTGGTGAAAACCTATTTTAGGTGCCATTAGATAGGGCTATTTATTCTTCTTTGAATTTAGACTAGGAGGCCACTAAAAATGAACTTGCCTATGGATCTGAGTCTAATTTTATGCAATAATAAGTATTTGATAAAAAATTTCAAGAATTTTTAAGTGTTTTTGTCACATGGCTAGATCTCCCATTAGGGGACTTAGATTCATCATGCCTAGGAGAAGTTGATGAGCAAGTCCTAGTAGAGGACCTTGATATAGTCCAATAGAACAAGTCTTTGCCTATTATCCTAAAAGATGGTTTAAACCTTATAGTCAAATATATAATAGAGGTAAACATCGAGACTCCATCAAACCCTAAATGGATAAAATTAGGTGTGTCCCTCACTAAGGAGGAACGTGAAGTCTTTATAGCTCTATTGAGAGAATTTATAGATATCTTTGCATGGGTTTATTCTGACATGCTAGGTTTGGACCCCACCTTGGTTTTGCACCACCTTGTGGTCAATCTTGATGCCAAACTAGTGAAACAAAAGCTACGTAATATGCATCCTCACATTGCTATCTTGGTAAAGAAAGAATTGAAAAAACTCTTAAAAGTAGGATATATCCAGTCCATTGACTACTCAGAATGGATATCTAATGTTTTATCTATTAGAAAAAAACCTAAAGGAATCAAGATCTATATTGATTTTTGAGACATCAACAAAAATTGTCCTAAGGATGACTTTTTATTGCCTAATATTGATATGATCATCAACTCCATGGTAGGTTATGAAATGCTTTCACTCATTTATAGATTTTTTAGATACAACTAGATCAGAATAACACTAGAAGACCAACATAAAACAATGTTCATCACTCCATGGGGAACATTTTGTTATCAGGTAATGCCATCTGGCCTTATGAATGTTGGAGCTACATATCAAAGGGCCATGACTATCATATTCCATGATATGATCCATGATATTATTGAAGATTATGTCGATGACATACTAGGAAAATCCAAGAATAGGGTCGACCATCCAATAGTGCTATGTAAGATATTTGAAAGATTATGGGAGTGAAAAACAAGACTCAATCCAAAAAAATGTGTGTTTGGTGTAACCGTAGGTAAATTACTTGGATTCATCATGTCTTTTAGAGGTATTGAAGTCAATCAGGCTAAAGTCCATGCTATAATCGAGATGCCACCACCTACCAATTTGAAGTAACTCTATAGTTTGTAGGGTAAGATCTAATCAATCTGATGCTTCATCTCTCAGTTAGCAAACAAGTGTCATCTATTTACACATCTTTTGAAGAAAGAAGTATTTCATTAGGATGATCATTGCCAAACAATTTTTCAACAACTCAAGGACTATTTAGCTAATCCACCTATTTTATTACCTCTTATGTCAAGAAAGTCATTCTTGTTATACCTATCAAATACTAACAATGCTCTAGGGGCACTCTTGGCTCAACATGATGACAATGGAAAAGAGCATGCCATATACTACCTAAGTTGTACCTTGGTCACATATGAACATAAATATGTACCTATTGAAAAAAATTATCTATCCATGGTCGTCATAGATCAAAAATTATGCCATTACATGTTAAATAATAAGACCATGGTCATTTCAAAAGTAGATCCACTCAAGTATCTACTATCTAAAATATATTTACAGGTATAATGGCCAAATGGATCATGCTTCTTAGTGAGTTTGACATAGAGTATGTCAATCAGAAGGTAATCAAGGGACAAGTTCTTATAGATCAACTTACTGAAGCACCTCTTGCAGACATAAAGCCACTCACATTTCATTTCCCCGATATATCCATAATGACCATCATTGACACACCTCTTGAGGAGTAGCACTAGAATTTGTATTTTGATGGTTCATTTACTGCACATGGATTAGGGGCAGGCCTATTATTTATTATACCACATGGGGATCTAATCCATAAATCATTCAAAATTAGCTTTCCTTGTACAAACAACATGGCTGAGTATGAAGCACTTCTTGTAAGAATTTGATAGGTAGTGTAATGGAACATATCTCATCTCTAAGTTTATGGTGATTCTTAGTTAATCATCAATCAGGTCACAGTTAATTTTTAGACCAAAGATGACAATTTGGTTCCATATAAAGCCATGGCCGACACTCTTAAGCAACAAATTGCCAACATTTAGTTTGAGCATATACCAAGGGCTAGTAATAGAACCACATATGCCATGGCTACTATTGGTTCTTTGATTCAACAAATAGATCAAGCTAGAGAGTATCAATTCCTCATCAAGAATTTATCAGCACCAGCGCATGAATCATCAACCATTGCAATGATTTATGATATTGTTGGTCTTAATTATATCTGATACTCTAACCTTTACAACTACCTTCATGACCAAGTTATACCACCTAACCTATCTCAAAAACAAACTAAAGCCTATATTCATCATTATACTTTACTTGGATCCACCCTTACCACCGTAGTTTTGATGAAACTCTACTTCATTGTTTAACTTTGGTAGAGTCTACACTAGTGTTAAGAGAAGTTCATGAAGGAGTATGTGGAGCTCCATATAGCAGGGTAGTCCTATCTAAAAATCTATTGTGTACTAGTTATTATTGGCCCATGATGGATGTAGATATAGTTGTATATGTAAAGAAGTGTGACAAATGTCAATAGTATGCTAATTTAATTCATGCCCCAACCCAAAATTTGAAATTAATGTTGACACCATGGATATTTGATACATTGGGACTTGAGCTCATTGGGAATATCAACCCCACTTCATCTGATGGCCATAAACATATCCTTACCACCACTGAGTATTTCACTAAGTGGGTTAAAACTATACCCCTCACTTACATGACTAGAAAGCAAATTTCCAAATTCATCTTCAACCATCTCATTTGTCACTACAGTATTCCATCTAACATTATATCTAATAATGGAGGATCATTCTAGAACAAGGATGTAGACCAACTATGTATTGAATATAACATCACACAACATTTTTTTACAACATATTACCCTCAAGGTAATGGCCAAGCCAAAGCATCAAATAAAACCATTGTCAATATTCTCAAAAATATTGTCAATGATGTCGATCATGATTGACACCTACAAATATTACCTACCCTTTTGGCATACCATACTAATCATAGTACCCCCATAGGAGACACTCCATACTCACTTATTTATGGTACTGAAGCCATCCTTCCCATTGAGGTCAAATTTCCATCACTGCACATCTTTTTCAAGTATGTCTTAGATGATCATAAATATCAAGTAGCTCACATACAAGAGCTAGACCTACTTGATGAGAAGTGCATAGCTACACTCAACAATCTTCAGGCATATCAAAACTGACTCAAAGGCCACTACAATTGCCATGTAAAATATAATTTTTTTGAAATTGGTGATCTTATTCTTAAAGAAAACCAAAATAATGCCACAAGTGAGAATAAGCATAAAGGTAAATTTAAACCAAACTAGATAGGGCCTTTCATCATTACTACAAATTATGGATCAAGATCATACAAGCTTGCCACACTAGATGGAGATGAACTTCCTAAGCTAATGAATATTATTCACCTTAAGTGTACTATGCTTGAGTGCTAAGGTGTATTGTCTATAAGGACCATTTTAGTTATGCCATTTTATCACTATTCTTATTTGTAAAAATATCATTTTTATCCATCTTCTTAGCTATATACACTTTACATTTCTGACCTATCAACCCAGTGTGTTCTAAAGCATAACCTATTTGACCTTTGTTTTTTCCATTTGTTATGCATATTTAACATCGAGGAGTCTGATCAATTTCATCAGTTGGTTCAAGTACTTTAGATAGAGATCATATTTTGGAGTAGTGTGATAGAAGTTTTGCAGTTGCATCCTTCATTTGTTATTCCTTTATTATCACTAGTCTTGCTACTAATTGTAACCACCTTTTGACAAATTAGTACCATTGATCTATGACCTTGTGTCTAAGTTATAACTACCTATGGGAAATCTAGGGGAAACATTTGTTTATTAAGATTTGACATACCAACTTGCCACTTCCCATGGCATACAATGAATTTTTACCAACTGTGCCTATTTTTTTGAATTGATTGCTACACTAGTCAAATTCCTTCACTATAGGGCATAACTATAGTGACTTGAGGTCCTACTCTAGGACTATGTAGGTACTACTCGATACTTGTTGAGGTTAGCTCAGTCACCCTTTTCATAATGCTCTCACTATTTTATGAGCAACTAAGTTTAAATGCTCTCACCATTTTGTGAGCTCCCTAAGTTTCCATGCTCTCACCATTTTACGAGCACCCTAAGTTTCCATGCTATCACCATTTTTTGAGAAACCTAAGTTTGAATGCTCTCACCATTTTATGAGCAACCTAAGTTTGAATTCTCTCACCATTTTGTGAGCAACCTAAGTTTAAATTCTCTCACCATTTTATGAGCAACCTAAGTTTGAATTCTCTCACCATTTTGTGAGCTTGAACCATTTATTGTTTTGTCATTCTTGATTGACTTGAGATACTTCAAAAATTTCCAAAAACATTTGTAAAATCATTAGAAAAAACTAAAAACATTGACCATTTCTTTGCCTTAAGGATTCTAGTAACCCTTACTAAGTTGTAAGTAAACCACTTGTCACTTAGTTTCCCCATCCTTTTCAGCCTTCTCTCTCATGCACTTGCCATTTTGAAAGACCATTCCTATTATTCTATCAGATCTATTCTATTTTTTTCACCAGTTATCATTTTTCTTCCCATTCCTTGGGAGAACTACATTCAACTTGAAGTTTTTGTTCGATATTACATCCATATAACTATGTAGGCAACATCCACTTGCCTAGTGCATATAGAGACAACTCAACCACCCCCTTTCTTTTCTTCTATTCCCCCATTTTGTTTATTTTTATCACCTATTTTCTAGGGGCAATGTTTGTATGGTTTCTATTGAGTGTTTCTTTATTTATTTCTTTGTTGTTTTATTTATGTGCCTATTTGTTTGTTTTCAGCACTGTTTTCGCGATTTAGTTTATATGTTTTCGTTGGGTGATTCCTTGCCCACACTTACACTTGAATATATCTATATTCATATGCTTACATTGTCATCATGGTTTCTATCATTGGTGCATTGTTTTTTATTGAGTATTGGATTATGGGAGTCAGTCCTTATGTATATTTCGGCCGAGTCCTCATGATGTTATACCATGATACCTATCGACACGTGCTATAAAAAACTTTAGCTTCAAGAAGTCTATTTATCAATTGTGGCATCAACATCTCTTTAGCACCGACATCTTGATTCAATCCTAATCATATCCCAAATAGAGTAATTAACCATGAAAAAATTTCAACTTTTATTAGTTTAGATGAGCATCTCCCTACTAGTAGGTTGTTTTAATTCATCATTACCCTCTATGTTAAGTTATCATCATCCTTGACCAATTTTATTATGTTTTCCATAATCGGGGTCTAATGATTATAACCGCCTATGGGCAAATCATTACACACCATCCCACCTGCATTTCTCAATGATTATAACCACCTTTGGGAAAACCATTGTATTGTCACCACTTCCTTTTTTCTACCCATACAGGGGCATGTTGTTATCTTATTTATCTATCATAACTGGGGCAGCTCTATTTTCTCAATGATTATAACTGCCTTTGGGCAAATCATTGTGTTATCATACCACATTTGCACTATCGGGGTATAATGCTTATAACCACCTTTGGGAAAAGCATTTTACACCATCAAACTTGCATTCTCAGTGATTTTGACTAATTTTTAAAAATGATTGTGTTTTCACCCCATATCTTTCCTTTCTTTAGTCTCATAATTTTACTTCTTTCTTTTTATGGGATAGTTTACCGACTTACTTGTGCCAATCGTTCCCTCAAGGGGGCATCATAAAATTATTTTATCATCATTGTAATTTTAGGCAAACAAGACCTTTTCATTCTTTGAGAAGATGTTATTGTGCTTATATCTTGTAACTACTTCCCAAATAGGGGTAAACTATAGACACCTAAATCTGGCCACCAATGACCTCCAACCAGGGTTTAAACCAATTTCCATCAACGTGCACAATTTGACATAAAAACACTAAAGCAAATTAAATGAGTTGAGATCGACATATTCAAGTGCCACTTTTGGCTAGGGTATCACCAAATAGGTAATGCAATTTATGGGCCAACTAACTTTGATTAGATCATTTTGAGTCAAAATGCTAATTTTACACCTGGGTGCTCTGGATTGTTCTTTCCTATTAAATTTATTGTATGAGACGTGTACCTTTATTATTTGTTGTTGGTAACATCCTAAATGGGATAAAGGATCCAACACATCTGAAATCACATTTTAATTCTAATCCAGTCAAATTTTGGACCAATAATAAGGTATTTTGATCAATTTGAGTAATTTATGCACAAAGTGCTTAAACATGCTTAGGAGATAATTAAACTAAATTAGAGCCTAATCAATAATTCTATGAAAACTTGTTGAATAATTTGTTTTGGAAATGAATATTGAATATCTAATCATCAGGTGACCTCATTTCTTAGGAAGACATCCTTAGGCCATAATGTCACAAATATCAAGATTCATGCCCTCCATGCCTCTTAATTGATCCTCTATCTCAAATATTGATGAGCCTATTTATTAAATTTAAATGCAAAATTAGATTAATCCTTAGCCACACATCTCAATCCTGAAATGGATGGTTTAGGTTGATTTTGATTAATCTCAAAAATATATAAATAGGAGGCCTTACCACATCATTTATAAGCTATTTTGGTGCAAAATTATTATGCTCAAATATCTTCAAAAGCTTAATTTGTGCAAATTTATAATGCATGATTGGTTCTAAAATCTTCATGCTAACTAATGTTACCATGCTAAATTGATTTCAAGCCAAGCCAAGCTAAGCCAAAGCCAAAAGTGCCAATGAGAGATGGAGGTAGCCAAGCTTCCATTGATGAGGACTTCATGAGCACAAATTGAGAAATCCAATCAAATAATACTCTTGGAGCATCAAGGAAGGTAAGAAATGTGTGTTTTCTTGCATTTTAATTGTGCTTTGTTCATTTATCTTTCTTCACTAAGCTCACCTGAGTAACTAGGCATGAAGATGTTAGTTTAGTGTGTTTTTTATTTGATTTCATTCACTAACATAATAACAATCTCTTCTTCTTAGTAAAATTCCTAGTTCATAGATATTATGACCTTAAAGACACATAAATAACTTTGTATAATAACTCTAAACCATATCAAACCTTTGAATATATTTTATAACACCAAGACCTTATGAATGACCCCTAAGAATGGACAATTACACATGAGACCAAACCTTAGGCAAGGTTAGAAAAAGACTAATGTGACCATATGGAGACTATTTAGGACAATTTAAGACCATAACAAGAACACATACAAGATTTAATAACCCTATGAAAAGTTTCAACTTATAGGGGTTGACCCATTTTGACTTGGGGTCAAAATTTGGTCAATAATTTAGTGATTCATAGGGGTAACATGCCTATGATGCTAATAGATCAGGGGCCTTATCCTCCTATTAGGAAATGGAGTCACCCTTATGCTACAAACTAAAACTGACATGCCTTTAAAGACTTATAACTCACTTCACACCATAAAACAACAAGCAAAAACACTATGCCAAATACATTTAGGAAAAATAACACACAAAAGACTCAAAATAACAACCTAAACTACTATATACAAACCTAAAAACATGTTTGAGGTGATGAAACAATCCTTATTGCTTTAATTAGGGTCAAAAACAATTTTTCTAGAGTCACAACTTCTCCATGAGAAAAAATCACCATATGATGGATGTTTATCAAAGAAAACTTGATTTTAAAGGTGATCAAATGACTTACCACTCATGAGGCCTCTACTAGCTACAAGTGCATCACTTAAGACTCCTTTGAATGGTCCTTTTATCTTTCTTTGAGGTCTACTTGACATTGCATCATGTTTGGTCTCTTTCATGCTCCTTTGGCACTTCTCAATTTTTTCTTTGGGAGTCATGAAACCTTTCTCAACTTCATATTCATTTATATTATGATGTGTTTAATGTTTAAAAGCATCAAAATTTCCTTCTTTCTATCCAAACACATCTACAAGTGACTCAAGATCATATTGAGGCCTATGTTGCTTCTTACCCATATAGACTTATACCTTAAGCTTGTTACATTCATTCAATATTTCAATCTACTTGACAAGGTTTTCACAATATTATTTATGCTCACGAGGTCCACCATTGAACTTATCATCAAGATCATGCTTCATTTAAGGAGGAACAAGCGTACTTGTGTGTTTTAACTCTTACATTATGGCATGGTTTGCTACCATAGGTCATCACATTCCTATATACTATCATTATCATAAGTCTCCTCTTATTTTTAGGCATAAATACATAATCTTATTACTATCATGATTTAGTACACTTGTAATATCACCATCATCATCCATATGTAAAAAATAGTTACTCCATGTTTCTTGTTGAAGGGCATCATCAAGACTTACCTCAAGATACTCATCTTCTTCGTGTATGATGTATGTGCCAAGACCTATCTCTTCAATGAGATTATATGGATTAAACCTATGTTTATTATCTCCTCACTCATCAAGATATAGGTTAGATATACCATCAAGAGGTGTCAAATATTATTGGTCACTAGGATGGTCTTCTTCATTGATGTTGAAGTTCATGTTTGATGTATTAGGTACATAAGAATCTACATGAAAATTGGGAAAAGGTTCAGCCTCGATAGATACTTTAGCACCATACCTCACCCAAAATTCCATATATGATCAATCTAATGTAAAGTACCCTCTAATATTAGTAGTGAAGTCCCTTGATAAGCAAAGGACAAATGAAGGTGGCATATATACAACCACCACACCTTGGGAGATATAAAATGTAAAATGAGCATGGAGAGTGAGCTGCAAACCTTTGATAATGTCAACCATATTGGAAATTGATCCATCCAATTGAAACACCTCCTTGGAGTGTGACTCATACTTCAACTTCATCTTGTTTGCTACTTATTTAGGCATGAATGATGTACTTGCTCCATAATAAATCAAACAATTATGTACCAATGAGTCTTCAATGATGATAGAGAGGTAAAATCAAGGAGGTTTATCCTTTATTTCAGTTTTTATTGGCTTCCCATCCTTGGTCTTCAACTCATTTGTCAAAATTTCCCCTCTTTTAGTAGGCTACCTAGATGGTGAATTGAGATTGGAGAGGTCATTTAGGAGCAAGTATCTTTATTTAGGGATGGAAAATGTTTCCCACATTGGGATTCTTACATGAACCTTCTTCATCTACTCAAAAATATCCATAGGAGAGATACCAACTTTGTCATGTACTTTAGGAGATATAGCACTACCACTAGCTTGTGTCACTTGATTCATAGGAGAAAGCATAGAAGGAGATCTAACATTATGAGTTTTCTTAATTACCTAAGAAATGGGGGCTGCATTTGACATACCTAATCCTTGAGGTGTTTGAGAGTTCATATTTGGGCCATCACTTGTCCTTTATACTTCTTCAACCGCTCTCTTTTTTGACCTTGTATTTGCAACTATGGAGCTTGATCCAATGTTCAAGTTACCTTGCTAGTTAATTGCATATGAGTCCTCTTGATAGTAGTTCATCAAAAAACATTTTATTGAGCATCTCCTCTTGAGTAATGGAAGGAATTTTTACCCATTGAGCCATATAAGCTTGATTAAATGCTTCATTTGCATAAGTAGAAGAGTCATGAGGCTACTACTATGAAGGTTTCTCTCCATTATCTTGTACAAGGTTGTTTTGGACATGTACAAGTACTTTTGAATTATAAGGAGCATTGTATTTTTGTCCATTGTGTTGCCTCATTTGAGTTAGCTACCCCTATCCTTGGCATTGAACTTAAAAAGGTTTTCTAGGAGTTTGATAAGATTGGTAGGGATAGTAAGGGCCTTAAAAATACCTCCATTTATATTACTGTTGTGGCCTCTTAAGAGTTTGAACCTCTTCTCTAAGAGTCTTAATCATATGTTCTTCATTTTGCTTATTTGGCTAATTAGGGACAACTTGATTATGCTTGGGTATGGGAATAGAAGAAATGGTAGACATAGGAGATTTCACATTAGGAAACAAAAGTATGGAAGGTCTAGGGGCTATCTTATCAACTTGAATAAGACAATTCTCAACTTTTATGGTAGTCGCATAGGTATGATGCAAAGTATCCCCTCCCATAGATTGAAGCATCATGGATATATCACAATTTAAATCTTTGAGGTAGTAAAAAAATCATGATGGGTATTAGGCCTTAAAAATAATGGAATCTTATCCTAAGTCTTTTGGAATCTTATGATGAAGTCTTGAATGGATTCTTGAGGTGCTCTCTTTATTATAGTCAGCTACTCGATCAAGGATAAGTGGTCAAATTTATTTTCAAATCTCCTTCTCAAGACATCACCCAATTCATCCTAAGTAGTGATAGAGCTGGGAGCCAAAGTGTCATACCAATCAAGTTATTTTCCCTTGAAATAAAAATCCAATAATCTAATATCAATTTCCTCTTCATTGATGTTATGTATATTGCAAAAATTGGCAATATTTCTTGTGTTCAATAAGAGTAGTAGCAGCTTCTCCCATGTATGAAGGTACACTTTTGAGGGATAACATAGGGATGGATTTATCATGATAAAGTGATAAAGGACTATGCCCATTAAAGGCAAAAAAGGGTAGGTTCCTTGGGGCTATCATCTTACAAGTTAGACCCAAAAAAAATCTCCTAATAGGTAAGTGAGTAGCCAAAGATTTCTTGGAGTATGGATGAGTGTTAGTAAGCCTCTTTGATCTAAGATAATAGTAAGGTCACTTCAAAAATTAAAATGGAATGCCTTTAGTTTAATATATTGTATTTAATTTAGACATGAAAATGAAGTAATAGTTTGCAACCAAGAGCCAATGAGTGCTAGAGTTGCCAGATATTGTATGAAGGAATCTTTACAACTTCAAATTTGCCAAGGTCAACATCTACCTTTGAATTTTTTTTAGAATATGAATTCCACTGGGTGTACCAAAATTTTTATCTATCAAATTTACACCCAAAAGAGGTTTACTCTAGCCTCCTTCATTTTGATGTAACATGGAAACATATCTCAATTAATGGGTGACCTATGGGAGAGATGAGTCTCTAGATTGAAGGGATAACTCCCTTGCACCATACCTACAAATAGCCACTAATCTACTTGATTTGAAGGAAAATGGATAGAAGGATATTAACACTAACCTAATATAGGTGATACACCAATATTAACTCCACAAAACTTCCTGAACTTGCACTATGAAAGGGCAATTTACAAAACTGATCTCAACACCCAAGGTTCTTCTAACATGAGTTTCTCAACATAAAGGTAAGATGCCATGTGTTTATCAAGGTAGATGAATATAAGGTCTGATTATAGACACTAGTACTCTTCTTTATACTTAAATACACATAAACAACTAAGTACACATCACGTGACTTGCTAGAAGGTATATTTCTTGCATAAAGCATCAAAGAGTGAGATGAACAAAAGGAGAGATAACTATCACTTGCCATTAAACTATGAACTACTTCATATACTTAAAAAATAATTTGAGAACTTAAAACCAGCTTAAAATATTTTATTCAAAGGCAAAATCAATATTCAAACTAGAAGGGCTTCACCATACCAGATGTGGATATATTACAAGGCTAAAAGTGGCTACTTGTATAGAGAATGGGGAAGAGAGAGATGGGAGTAGAAGGAGAATATTTCCAAGTGTCCACATGGAAATTACAAACAAGAAGGAGTTATGAAACAATCTAAATAGACTTCCAAATCTATGTGTGTCTCATCTAAAGATGCTCCATCCTACAAGTGGCATAGGAGTTAAAACTCAACTTGACACCTTGATCATATTCTTGAAAACTACTTTTATTTTCATAAAAAGGAAAAATGGCCTTCTCAATCATAAATTATCTATGATAGCTTTAGATATTCTCATTTTACACCTTACCTACATTTAGAAACTCCTATGATCTGACATTTATGTGGAAACTATCATTCATATGCCTAGGTATCTTTAAACTCCTCATTTCCCATGCCTAACTTTGTCAAAGTGGCTCAAAAATTGAGTTCATATTTATTTTGGAAAGTCTAAGGTCTCAGTTTACTACAACCAGGTGCAAGCCTAAGATAGTCCCCTTGTGCTCAACATTTAAACACTCGACTACGCTGACATCAATCCACATAATGTACAAGTCATGCACTCACCTAAAGCACAAATGAGAATGAATTGGGGCCCATGTTGGGATATTTATGCTATGGCATGAGATTCACTAGGGGGAATTAAATAATGTACCAAAAACTTAAATTGGTAGATCCATAGGTGTAGGCCTTTCTTAGATTAAGCCTGGGGTCATATAGGTGCTTAAAGGGGTTCAATTTACTCATACCAAATAGATGTAATTTAAATAGGGAATGGGTTACTGGCAGAGATCTATATTTATCCTCCATGCAATATGATGATGATGCCACAAAAATTGTAGAGACTCCATTTCATTAACAAACTAGTAAAATACATGAACATCAATTCACACAATTAGATCAAAAGTATGACATCACAAATCTTTGCATCACATTAATAATTTTATAAAATATGAAAACTAGACACATAACACATTTTAATGCAACACCATTATCATTGTTTAAAGTCCATAGTAAGAGTTATATTCAAAACATAGTATTAACAACCCAAAGGGTCACAAATGAGCTTGGGCACATACAAGTGGAGTCAGAGTGGCCTTCATTATATTTTTAAGCCTTAATGACTACTAAATTAAGTTATACAAAACATGGCATCAAAGTTTTTTTGCTAGAGCTTTGCTATAGTTCTCTTTCTCACTTTCATCTTCTAGTTCAAGCTCTTTATATAAGCCTTCAAGAGCATCTTTACTAGGGTGGAAGTTACATGATGAGTGTTGAGTTATAATTTCATCATTATAACCATTGGCTCCATGAATTTGTAAACTCCACACTACACTTACCATGTCTCTTCAGATCTTCATTGATGCCCTAAATATCTAGGAGATGGCTAGCCATTTACCAGCTAGTAAAAGATTTGCATTATGACCTCCATCTAGCTATAAAAATCATAAGGCTAACCACTTACCAAAAATATCTTCTCACACCGAGGTGGATGTCAAGTTGACATAAATACTCTACTAATGGGTTAGGGCCCCAACATTTTACTTGATATAAAAACTCTATTTTGCCCTCAAACTAAGCCATCAAACTCTTGGGAGCACAGAACTTAGGCACATTCTCCTAGAGTTTGGCATTGAAGTGCTCAAAGCCTTTTATGGCTAACTTGATTTATTATATGGTGCTATCAATTTTGGATGATGTAGTAGTGAGCACAAGTGTATCTATCTTATATATCTCCTTATGAAAGGATTCTATGTTGGATTTCATCTTTACCATACTTTTGTCTAAGGTTTACCTTTGCTCATAGGCCTTAGTTTGTATAACACATCAGAGTTATTCCAAGGTCCATTTTCAGTCCTTGATCTGAATACTTAGTGCATTCATGCTACCCATTATTTGTAACCATTCTTCCCTGCTTATAGAGTATACTTGAGCCATCAACTGCTCCTTTTCATCTTTCACTTGCTTTAGAAATGCATCTATTATTGAGGCTTGGTTAGATAAGTTAAGAAAATGTAATCTACTATTTCCATGCCCTTCTTTAACTTCATAAAGAGATATTCTACCTCTTGGCGCTTGCCTGATAGCTCTTTATTTATTGCAACATTGGGGTCTTCCTCTTCTTCTTCTTATGCCAGCTCAGGATGTAGTCTTAGGAGTATCTGCTCTACCAATATACAAATCTTATTGACCTATGAAAGGTTTGAAGTGTTGATGCTAACTAGAAGAGATGATTTGACCGCCTCCACATGATCACAAAGTTGCTACAACTTGAACCTACTAGCTTTCACCTCCTCCTTGGATTCTTTGAGGAACTTCTTTAATTTCTTCACCTTGCTATCATTGATGATGTTCACGTCCATTACTTATATGACCATTTTTATTAATGCATTCCTAGATTAGACTGGGTTCATGGTGCATGGGTCAATAAGAAGGGATTCCTTCCCTTAGATTATTCTATATTTAAGTTATCCATTTTTTATGCCTCAAACTAGGGCTTGTCCATATAATGATCCAATGAAAATAAGAGCTACTTGCACATCCTTGTAGTGGAATTTTGGGGGGCATAGTTTCATACAAGTATAGATATTCATCTCCCCAATTATTTTATGCCATCTCCCTTATCTTAAGCTCTCTTTCATCCTTCTCAATGACAACCTTCTCTATGTGTTCTTCCTCTTCACTATCACCATTGCTCTCTTTGATGTGCTCCTTTAAGGATTCAAATTTTTTTTCCTTGGGGTTTTCTTCATCAAAATTTTCCTCCTCATCCATTTATTTATCTTATGGATTTTTAATACTTACCTCTATATTTATTCCTTTGGCACTGGTGTCACCTTGTTGATTTTAGTACTCCTTAAATGCCTCCATTTATTACTCAAAGGCACTAATATCACCTTCTTTCTATCAAACACCCCTTCACTACTTGGGCATGCCTTTACAACTTCCTCTGCTTTTTTAGAGGTGTCACTTGGTGCCTATTTGACCAATTCTACTACTAGTCCTATGCTTGAGAGAACCTTTGGGGACCTCTCTTTGAGTATCAAAGCCTGGTTGATATCTTCATTGCTCAGTCCCATCTTCTTCGAGGCCATTTTTTTATCCTCAATAGTTTGAGGGGTTGTAGGGAAGGCCTTATCTTTGGATGTTAGAATTAGTTTCCTTGGTGGGATCATTGACGAGGTGATGTTAGATGTGATGCTCACCATTTTCTTTATTACTTTTAGCATGGTAGTCACACTATTTTTTAGGGCCTCCTGATCATTTAAATCACTAAGTTTCCTCTTCTCCTTCTACTATTTTTAGGAATAGGTCCCTAATCTATCTTCTTCAATCTCCTCCTCTATTATGGGCACGAGGGACACCTCTCTTTCCATATCTACAAGGGTCTTGGTAAGGAATGTTATAGGTCCTTTAGTCTTTTTCTTTGGATGTTTTTTGGAAGAAATACCCTCTTGCATGAATGTCATGAACTTCCTTGGGGTAGAGGACATAATTTATTATTCATAGGCTATTTTACATTGTATGTGCTCTATGATATATTCTAATTTTTCACCCCATTTCCTTTAGATCATCTTTTCCTAAGGATTTGATGCATCCTTCCCTTCATTGCTAGTTAGAAGGTAGAAATCATCATCCTTGCAAGGATTTACACCCTTCTTTCATGACTTCATCTCAAAGTAAAGGTTAAAAATACTTCCATTTATTATTACCCTTTAGAGGGGATGGATGTCAGGCATTTCATTGTCATCATCCTCATCCCTGATTGCCTTTACTTTAAGGTATACAAATTGACACCTCATCATTTTTCTATCTTGATCCACACCCTTGGCCTAGATCTTAATTTTTTATGCATTAGGGATTCTCCTTAGCACTATCATGAAGTATTTGGTTGAGAATGCATAAGGTAAATAGAGCCAACCTGATAGATTACCATATGTGAGTACTAGGCATACCACACAGAAGTGTTGCATCATGATGAAGGTTTTCATTCCCATCATTTATTAAGGAAATTATTTTAGTATGTATCACTCCTTCCCAAAGGCCTCTATATACCTTTCAAACCACCCTTGCACTCTCATTTTATATTTTTTTGAAAAGCTAGGGGTAGATGAATTCCTAATACTTCATCACTGGGGACTTTTGGCTTGGTGGAAACACCCATAGGTGGTCATCATCACCATCTGACACACCTATCTCCTCCATCACTATTAAGATAAACATGTATCCCCACTATAAGGTCTCATGCACTTGATGACACTCTTGCACATTCTTAATGATATCCTCTATAATGAAATTGGAGATGTTGAACATTACTCCCTATACCATATGGTGGGCAATACACAAGAATGTTTTTAATTATGTCAAAAAATCAACTACTAGGGAAAATTTTGGTACTTATAAGGTGTGTTACTGCCCTTGTGCCTGGGTCTTAGATATCCTTAATGGAGAAATCAAATCCTAACTTATAGTATCCCAAGATCTTTATGATCCTTTCTACCTCTACCTCATCCTCCATCATCTCTCAAATATTTTTTACTACACTAGGTAGCCCTGTGATTCTACTTATATGGCTTGCATAAATCCTCATGCACCATCTAGCAAAATAGAATTAGTCACCATGCACTCGTGAGAGAAGGAAATACACCAAGTCTTCTAGCATGACAAATCATGGTAGTTCAAATAGTTGTGTGGTGCCCATGGTTTGCAATTTGTCTTTGATGGAGACATCGAAGAGCTTGGTGCCTACCTTGGTCTTCTTGTCTATATCTACCTTCTAGTCCTTGTTCAACTCCTATATGTGACTACCTATCCTATGGTTATAGTATTTTAGATTGAAAACAAACATGGACACCCATTTTCCCCCCACCATGACCTCTAATGGGTGCTCCATCTCTCTCTATGCAAACTTGGGGCTCATGGTTGGATCAATCTCTACAACATTCACTCCCTTCACCATCTGCATCTCCAATTTTATGGTAACTTCTTCACTTATTTCCCATGCTTTCTTCACATCTCTTTTCACTTTTGGTGGACATGTACTCACTACTCAATCATTTCTTTCACATCCTAAACTTTCTACTATTGAAGCATGGCAAATTTATCCTATTGAAACCTAAAATTATGCCTAGAATGCTTTATAATCATGAGAAATATGATTATGTGTTTGGCTATTGAGCTTCCTACCCTATTAATGGTGGCCTAGTTTTTTTTCCAAAATCTTGCTCCCCTATTTATCTATCAAATTATCTCCACTTTTTGTCTTTTCTTCTCATGGCAAAAAAACAATCTTCTTCTTGCTCTTTCATTCTCACTTTGGGAAGATATGGGTAGCTTATTTCCTATCTATTAGCATCTTGTCATTCAATGGCTTCAACTCCTTGCTTTGTTTTGATCCCTTGAAAATGAAAGTGACCCTCCTACTTCTACCATTTAACCTTTTATATGCTAATATAATCGACCACATTGATGGCTAGTAGTGTTTATATTCTCTAAATCTATTGAAACTCACAAAATTCTCTAAAATCCACTACCAACTACTAATTTAATGTAGATATTTGCTCTTCTACTTCCATAACATTAACTCTACTAATGGTTTCTTCAGTGAAGTGACAAGTGATTCAAATGGTCACTTCTCATCGACTATTGGGTGGTTTTTAGCTATTACAATGATCATTATCTTGCACTTTGTTCATCTTGGCATAATATTTAGAATTCTTATAGTTACATGGGCATATCACTTCACATGCACATGATTTATCCTCCTAGGTTCCATCTCTTCTTAGTATTATGATTCCTTTTAAGTTCACCTCTCTTTCTTAGTTTATTTCTTTATGCTTTACTATCTCTTACTTTAGCCTTCCCTACCCCATACAAATCCTTGTGATAATCCTATAACACCTCATTGTCTCATCTTATTTTCTTATGCATGAAAAACTTGTGTGCCTTCCTTCATTAATTCATATTTACTATTTACTTGGCTTGGTAGACTTCACACACACATAAAAACTTAGGTGTCTATCCTTAGGTGCTTAAAAATGATCGAGCTTGACTCATTTGACTAGATTTATGTAGGTGTAAGTGCCAAAAATGTTATACTATGGGATTGAAAGCACCACACTTATTTAAACAACATAAAACATAAGAAAAAGATTTGGCTTGGACCAATTTTATTATGGTCAAAACCAAGCAACCAAATTTTGATCAAGAAATTGGCACTAGATGGTGCAAGCACCATCCTAGTGATGGTATACTTTCAATTTATTACCATTTAAATTCCCATGGAGCATTTCACCAGATAACATGCACAACTTGCATGTGCCAATATCCAAGATGTTGTGGATGACATAAGGTCTCATCCACTTGATCTATAACTTACCTAGGTGCCTTAGTTATTTATAATAAAATAATAAGACTAGTGTACCCTTTTTAAACACCTTGTGTTTGATGTGCTTATCATTCCATATCTTTTGGCAAGACTTATCTATCTTTTGGCTCCATCATGCTTAGGTGTGTGTCTTGTATAGCCTCTCTAAATATTATAGGCATGTACTTAAATACTCTTGATCATCCAGTTTATGAATATGAATGATTCAAAATGAGGTCACTAAGAATTCATGTTGGCCAAATTTGGCCTACATACAGAGCTTGCCTAGATGTAGTAAAGATCTAGGGGTCTTGGTGTGGAGTAGAAGGTTAAATGGAATGATAGATGGGATGAATGGTCCAAAGGTCCCATATAGTTTATGTTTTCACTTGAAATTTCATCTAATGAGGAGATGGGACAAGCTTCTCCTCATTCAAGTGAAACAATGGAACCACCTTAGGGTTGTGGGTATCCCTATTAGGAGGTGGATCTTTGGATTATAGGCTAGCTCCCCTTGATGTATCAATGAGATCAAATCCTATTAATAAACTTGGGGATGAAAAGGGATAAAGAATGATTGAAATTAAACCTAATTTATGGGGGTGAAACACCAAATATTGTTTTCTCTACTCATATATTTTATATGCACTTGGAACCAAGAACAAGTTACATATACACTTCACTTAATATTGACTCTCTCTCTCTTTCACATCAGTGTTTCAACATGGGGTCTAGGAGATAGAATATGTTAGGAAGACTTAAGCAATAAGAATTCCAAGACACTCTATTGAATTAGATGTTCACTATATCTGCAACCTCACTTGACACTTTTTGTTGACCTCTAAGAAAGAGATCGTAAAACACTAGGTATTAATAGGAGTGACATGTGAAGGTCGATTGAAACCACACTTACACAAGAATCAAACCTATCATTTAAACTTAGTGAAATCCTTGAATAGTGTAAAATTACTTTTCTTTATTGGTTTAAGGAAAAAAAATTGTAGGGCTTATTATACCCATCAAAGAGATTCCTATACAATGCTAAAATGGCTTCATTTATACAATTTTTGAAAATAGAAAAGAGGGAAGCTCAAAGGTCATAGAAAAACATGCTCAAGTTTAGGAATATAAATAGTTATGTTGCATATATAGTTGAGTGGGAAATAGGTAATAAATGTATCCTGAGATAGATGTCCAAGTAAAATCATGGAAAACTCTTTCGAAATAGTGGAATGACTCTTCTATAATCCTTCATGAAACTGTCTCCATCAAAGACCATCCATGAGAATTTGAAATTATCAACAAGGGATATGACACATAGCACTACTTGAGGGAAATGGAATTCATTTAAATAGTTATAAAATTCTTTCCCTAACTACTAGCCATCTGCTAGACACCTGTGTTTATGATTTCATGGAAGCCCTTTCATTTGGTTGGCTACTAGCAATGACTCTAACCATTGACATACTTATTTTTTGATTGATTTATCTACACCAGATGCTTGGGATTCTACCATTTGTCACCTCCATGTTTGACCTCAGGTTCTTTCTAAGTTTTTTTAATTCCAATGGCTAGCCCATGACCCTAAAGTTGACATCTATGGACCTGTCATGAATTCCTTTGAGATATTTTCCTTGAACACTTTTCTATTTCCCTTGAGCTTTTATTTCCCTCAAAATTTTGTTTCATTAGGAACTTTCCCACAAACTTAATGTCTTTTTCCAAATTTCTTTGGATTTTTTGTTTCCCCTTGTATCAGACAAAATGTCTGAAAGAATTAGACTTAGCCCTTTTTCAATGTAGACAATTTTTTGGACTTTTTCTAAGCGCCCTTTTCGAAGGGAAAGTGCCCTTCAAATTTTGAGAAATAAACCTTTAGAGTTCTTTAAAATAAACCTTTTGAAAGGAAAATTATCCCTTTAGGTTTTTGTAAATGCCCTCACAAAAGGAAAATACCCTTTAGGTTTTTGTAAATTACCTTTTGGCTTTGAAATGGGCCCTTTCTCTACGAAAAATACCTTCAAAATTTTGAAAACACCCATTCAAAAGGATAATAAGATGCCCTTAAGAAAAATTGAAGTGGATAATTTTCTCGAAAGACTTCTAACCCTTCGCCTAAAAAAATATAATCTTTTGGAAAATTGTGTTGGACAAAATGTCTAAAACAATTCCTGGTACTTTAAAAAAAAACCAAAAATAAAACCTTTGAAAGAATGAACACTTGTAATTTTGATGCATGTTTTGATTTGAACACATCCTCTAAATTAAATCTACATAATAGGAAACCTTGAAGTCTTGTATTTATGGAAACCTGAAGTTGAAAACCAAGATAAACCCAAAGTGAATGGTCAAACTCAAATGACTAAGTCTAGAAATGTTTTCGAAGCAAGTCTTTGAACATGAAAAAATTTGCTTGTGCTTTGATGAAGGACCTTAGACTTAGTACATAAGAACTTTTAACCAGGATGAACAAATCCATGATCAACTTCTCCAACAATTGTTGCATGTGCAAGATCTGGCACTTTGAAAATGTTCTTTAAACTCTACTCAGACCTATTAACATGACTCAAAAAAAGTAAAAGGACCTAGACAATAAATTGATCAAATATAATATCATTAATATTATTTTGAATAAAACTAAGATCACTCTATGACATGATATTTACCCCTAAAATATCTAAAGGCCAAATTTTCATATAGGGGTGCCCAATTTTGACCTACAGGATCAAAAATTGGTCAATGAAATAGTGACTCACAGCGGTAGTATGCATGCTATACTAACTATAAAAGTAGCCTAATTATTCAATTTGGCATGGATTCATCTAAGGACTAAAATAAACAATAAACCTTGACCATTACTTAAAGCCTTGATCAACAAGACAACTAGTTACTACCTCAACCACACAAAGGGAAAGGACACACACAAGAAGAAATCAAACTCATAAGACACAAACATGTGAATAAGTAATTAGGGGAAAAAAAAGACACAAATTAAATAAAAATAATGTGTACATCTAACATGATATGTTTCTCCTCTTCCTATATCAAAGGGGAAGCTTCTTAGGTCTCTTTCATGACAAGAAACCTCATGGTGATAACCAGGTAGCTTGTTGGAGTGATAACTTGGTGACTCACCCTTTTTGTTTTCCAATTTGATTGGAATGTATTCCAATGTATCAAATTAAAAAATGTATTCAACCTTCATGTATCCATTCTTCTCTTTGATACATGTCTCATGACGGTTCTTCATACTAGTGTAGTCCATCAATGGATCAATGGTTGTTATCTCCTCATCATAGGGTTCATTTGGCTCATGGCCATTTGGTATGCATCATGAACCAACTCATCCTTTTCTATCTCTTGGAGAAGATTTTAAAACTGGTCTCTTGCTTCATCATAGCTCTCTTGAGGAAGGGTGGCTAGTGTGATGTTTGAGCTAAGGTAATATCTTTCTAACTTATTCTAAAAATCATCATTTTCTTTCTCAAGAATTCCTTCCTCAATGCTTCTATCAAACAAATGTGATACCTCTCCTTCTTGTTCATAAAAAAGAGTATTTATCTAATAAACAACATGATCTAAAACCTCATCCAACTTAGGTCCCATGGCCTGGTCATTATCTTCATCAAAGCAATAAGAAGGTTCATCAAATAAAGGGAAAGAAAGATCACCATGCTTACATTCTCCATCCAACATCGACAAGTGAAGTTTGTCAATATCATCTTCATATTTATGGAATATTTTCATGTATGTGTGACCTATATATTCTCCTTGAATCATACCACCTTCAAGATTCACTTCTTTAACCTTATTCTCATGAAAACCTCCTAGAACAACCACCTCTTGAAATATGATTTGACTACATTGTTCATCTTTGATCATGCCTTCCACCTCATGTTCATGATGATGATCACCATGAGGACACCCATGGGGAGTACCTATAATGATTTCATCTTCATCATCACTTATAATAGCCTCTTTATCAGCCAAAAAATGCATTTTGTCTTGCTCACTTGCCTCCCTCAAAATAGGTTCCTCTTTAAAAGGGAATGAAGTGAAGGGTGAATGATTAGTTTCATGAGGAAGAGGAAGTAAACCTTGGGCTAAAATAAATTGATTATCTTCCTTCCACTTGACCAACACTTTATCCACATGAGATGTAACTTGATCACTCTCTTGAAGGTGTGTATATGGGGTGTGTTTAGACATGGGATCTTCTATTGGGTCTAAACCTTCCATTACACCTTGACTAAGCAACCTCATTCTTGAATCTAATTCTTAAATCTACTTAGATAGATTCTCTTGAAAGAGTATTTCTTGGAGATCATATGCATCATCATGATGAGGAGGAGTATGAGAGGTTTGACATAGAAAAGAAGAGGTTTTTTAAGGATGGGTGGGAGGGACTTGAGGAAGACTAGCTGCATTTTCCAATTCACACTATTGAAAAATACTCTTCTCTTATTTCTTATCCCATGATTCCACTATTTCATTCCAACTCATGATCTTAGGATTGGAACTCTTTTCTTGAGGATAGGTAGTGACTTCATCTATATCAAGGTCTTGAGCTGGTTCATGATATACATTTATCCAACTTGGAATCTTGACAACATGTTGAAGGACTTGAGGAGGTTGAGGGAGACTAGGAAGAGTTTGCACATGCATAAGAAAAGTTGCTTGAGGATGGATGTGTTATTTTATAAAGGAAATAGGATGACTTATTTCAAAGGAGGCTCACAATCTAAGGAATTGAAATAGTTAGTTTCTATGGAAGGATGTTCTAATGTCTTTTGGTGTTGGATTTATAGGTGCAAAGGATTAATAATAGGGGTAGTTTATTTTGACATAGGAAAAGATGCATTAGATGGGATAGAAGGTTGGCACATTTTATTTTGGTGAGCAAGTGTTATTTGATAAAAAATATTTGGTGTATAAGGGGAGCAATTGTTATTTGATAAAAAAATATTTGGTGTATAGGGGGAGGTTTTATTTTATATAGGAGAAGGATGTCTTAGGATGGAAGAAGGTGTACAATGTTGACTACCTTGAGTGGATCAACTTCTCCATCTTACTAGTTTCTCCTTCATTGATTGCATGGCTTGATATTTCCTAAACAAGCACTCCTCCTTGTACATAAGCTCTTACTGATACCTATTTTTCTCATTCAACCTATCTACCTCCATAATTTACTTCTTAAAATCCAACATTATCTCCCTAACACTCTTAGATTTACTAGGATAAGGATAATTAGGAGAGCTATTTGAGGGGATTCCATGAATAACATGAGCTTTATCAAAACTATATGAAAGAACACAAGGTCCATACTAGTCAATGATGGGATTATACATACCAAATATGATTTCTTGATGCACTAGGGATGCTTAACCAACTGATTCAACTTAGAGTCACCATTGGTGCTGATTGAAATGCCTCCAAAAGGCTGATTGATAGAAGAACACACTAAGAATTCTTTAACTCCTTAGATAAATTATCCCACTGAGCATGTCAAAAATTGTTGTCACTTGAACTTGTACCCAATGAGAAGATGGGACAAGATTCTCCTCATTCAAGTGAAACAATGGAACCACCTTAGGGCTGCAAGTATCCTTATTAGGAGGTGGATCTCTAGATTAGGGGCTAGGTCCCTTTGATGTATCAATGAGCTCAAATTGTACTACTAAACATGGGGATGAAAAGGGATAGAGAATGATTAAAAGTAAACCTACTTTATGGGGGTGATATTTCAAATGTTTTTTCCTCTACTCATATCTTTTATATGTACTTGGAACCAAGAACAAGTTACATATATACTTCACTCAATATCGACTCTCTCTCTCACACATCAGTGTTTTAACATGGGGTCTAGGAGATAGCATAGGGTAGGAAGACTTAAGCAATAGGCATTCCAAGACACTCTATTAAATTATCTATTCACTATATCTATAACCTCACTTGACACTTCTTATTGACTTAAAAGAAAGAGATCATAAAACATTGGATATTAATAGGAGTGACATGTGAAGGTCAATTTAAACCACACTTGCACAAGACTAACAACTATCACTTATGCTTGGTATAATCCTTAAATGGGGTAAAATTACTTGTATTTATTGGTTCAAGGCATAAATTTGGTAGGGTTTCACCATACCCAATAGATATATTCTTATACAATGTTAAAATGGCTTCATTTATAGAATTTTTGAATATAAAAGAGGGAAGCTCAAAGGTTACAAAAAAATTCTCAAGCCTAAAAATAGAAATAGTTACGCTACATGTATGGTTTAGTGGGAATTAGATAATGAATGTATCCTAAGATATATGTCCATGTAAAATCATGGTAGACTCTTTTTAAATAATGCAATGACTCTTCTATTGGCCTTCATGAAACTACCTCCATTAAAGACCATCCATGAGCATTTGAAACTATCAACAAGGGAGACAACACATAGTATTTCTTAAGGGAAATGGAATTAATTTCAATGGTTATAAAATGCTTTCCCTAACTGATAGCCATCCTATGGACACCTACATTTATGATTTTATGGAAGCCCTTTGATTTGGTCAGCTACCAACAATGATTCAAACCATCAACCTGCCTATATTTTGCTTGCTTTATTTACATCAGATGCTCAAGATTATGCCATTTATCACCTCCATGTTTTCACTTAGGTTCTTTTCAAGATTTTAAATTCCAATAGCTAGCCCATGAACCTAAAGTTGATGTCTGTGGACCTATCACGAATTCCTTTGGGATATTTTCCTCAGACACTTTTTTATTTCCCTCAGACTTTTATTTCCCCCAAAACTTTTGTTTTGTTGGGAAATTTTCCATGGAATTAATGTCTTTGACCAAATTTATTTGGTTTTTTTCTTTCCCCTTGTATCATACAATTTTTTTGAAAGAATTAGACTTAGCCCTTTTTCAATGCAAATAATTTTTTGAACTTTTGCTAAGTGCCCTTTAGATTTTGAGAAATAGACCTTCGAAGTTATTGAAAATGACCCTTTTGAAAGGAAAATTATCCCTTTGGGTTTTTTTAAAATTCACTTCTGAAAGGAAAATACCCTTTAGGTTTTTGTAAAGTACCTTTCAGCTTTGAAATGGCCTTTTCTCTAAGAAAAATACCTTCAAAATTATGAAAACACCATTTGAAAGGATTTTAGGATGCCCTTTAGAAAAATTGAAGTGCCCTTCAAAAAAATTAAAGTGGAAAATTTACCTAAAAGTCTTCTGACCCTTAGCCCTTAAAACGATACCCTTTGGGAAAATTGCTTCGGATAAAATATTCAAAATAATTCATAACACTTAAACAAAAAACCCAAAAATAATACCTCTAAAAGAATGAACACTTGTAATTTTGTTAGTAGGTTTTGAGTGGAACACCTCCTTTGAATCAAATATGCATAATAGGAAAACCAAAAGTCTTAAGTTATGGAAATCTGAAGTTGAAAACCAAGATAAACTTGAAGTTAACAGTCAAGCTCGATTGACTAAGTCCAAAAATGTTTTTGAATCAAGTCTTTGAACATGAAAAAAATTGATTATGCTTCAGTGAAGGACCTCAAAATTATTACATAATAACTTTGAACTAGGATGAATAAACCCACATGATCAACTTCTTTTGTAACTGCTACATGTGTAATATCTGGCACTTTGAAAATGTTCTTTAAACTTTGCTTAGACCTGTTAGCATGACTCAAAGAAGGTAAAATGACCTAGACAACAAAATGATCAAAACTAATAGCATTCATATTACATTGAATAAACTTGAGATCACTCTATGACATGATATTTACCCCTAAAAGATCTAAAGGCCAAATTTTCATATAGGGGTGCCCAATTTGACCTGTAGGGTCAAAAATTGGTTAATAGTTTGCAAAGATCTTGAAAATATTTGAGTCAACTTAAATTATAGTTGACAAAATTTGAAGAACACATCCCTGAACAGGTCTCATGGTTTTCAAGTAATTCAAAATCATGGATAAGCCTTCATAATCCTCGAGAGCTTATTCGAGCCTTGGAATTTAATGTAAAAAGTCAAGCATAAGCCTAAGTAGGCTAGGCCATCCCTAGGATGTCATTTAGAAAATGAATGGATTGGGTCACTTGTGTATTTAACAAATGCACTTCAAGAAATCTTACAAGCCAAATAGTTATAGTGCTATGAATTCTATTGTACTGAGAACATGCATTATAAATTTCATATCCATGTGAGCTTTCTACCTCAAAATCCAAGTGTTTAAAGATAGTCTTGTAGAAAGAGACATTACTACAAGTGCCAAATTTAAGCTTCAAAAAATGACCATTTGGGTTCAAAATTCCTTAAAGGGTCTAAACTTGGTCAAGATCTAATGGTCTGTGCAAGCTCACTTACTAACATAATTGATCTAATGGTTCACACTAGAGTCAAAAAAATCAAAAGGTCCCCAAGTTAAATCCCATTAAAGAGCTAGAATCGTACTAAAGATCTATGGTGTGGTTTCATCAAGCAGAGATCTGATGGTGCACATTCATTAACAAAAAGGTAGATCTGATCAAGATCAATGATTAGCACTTAATCATACATTTTGATTCAATGGGGTATGAGAGATGATAGGAAAGTGGGCCTAGATAAATTAAAGGGCTCACATTTATTCATACATCTTGATCCAATGGTGTGCAAGTAAGTCAACATGTCAAAGGAACATTGTGGCAAGAAATCAAAGGCTTATGTTTAATGATATAGCTTA